>LD688943.1:2596508-2609347 GCA_003118335.3 Papilio memnon
ATATCAGATTGAAAACAATGAGAGAGATGTTCAGGAAATCGTAAGTCTTATGGGACGTCAGAGAAAAATAACTAACTCTACATCAAACAAACTTTTTCAATTCGTCAAGGGAAATGTTCTTTTCCATTATAAGGAAATCTCAGGGAGTGAGTTACAGGCGGACAATTTTCTCTTTGTTATATTACGTCGTTTCCTAAATAATTTCAAAGATATATATTTAGTCTATTTATTTATTTTGACAGGCGACGGACGGACGCAGGAAGTGACGTTGTCCCATCTTTATAAGAAAACGGAAGGAACGGAAACAGGCGTCCGATAAAATTAGGCCTCCGGTGCGCATAATCATCAGACTGTACGCGGAATTGCTTCCACTTCACGCCTGTCTTCTGTGTGGTCGTGGTATTGCGTGTGGCGAACCGGCATTACGGTGCGAAGATGTTAAAGCGGGCTCTACCACTGTTAAACTAGTGTCGGAAGCAAAGGAGGGCCAAGGAGGTCTTGCAGAAGAGTAAGACGGTTGACTTTTTTACCGTCAAGTAAAATAGCTCGTAAGTTTACCATTATAAACCTTTTGTACTGAATACATGTTGTTTGGTATTCCGCACAAGTTTGAGATGGTCATAAAAGCTATCACAAAGTCAAACTCCGCTCAGATGTTATCTACAACTATTACATCATCCGCAGCTGTTGCTGATTCAAGTTGCGCTATCAAAGCATAAAACATTTTATAAGTTCAGATTTTACTTAATATATCGGATACTAGCTTTTGCCCGCGACTCACATAACAACATAAGAAATGAAAAAATATAGCCTATGTTACTCACAGATAACCTTTCTAACGATGAAAGAATTTTTAAAATCTTCCCAGTAGTTTTTGATCTTATTCATTACAATCAAACAAACAACGTTTTCCTCTTTATAATATTAGTATAGACTATAGATTATCTGGCTGGCGGGCGTCGCACAGCACAAAAATCGACACATTTTCGTAGGAAAATAATTATAGTTTAAAAGTAAGATTTTTGCCCTTCTAAAGTGTAAAGATCCAGTTCACAATTTTCCGATGTTACCAGTACCCTTTTAATATAGTAAAGATTGACGACTTTTGTCAAATATTGGATCCTCATAAATTATTAGGATTTGTTTTTTTTTTATTCATTTTGCTTGTTATTCGTGTATAAACATCGTAAGTTGAATAGCACAGGTGTTGCCCACTTGGTATGTGATTATCTTGATGGATTAACTTAACTATGATACAGACTTGATAAATATTCCAATTGTAACGATTTTCCTTATAGAGAACTAAATTTCCATTTCTTTTTTGGATCTGGTTAATAAAATTTCTCGGGATTGTAGGCGATAAGTGATATGGAGGAGTTCAATCTTGAACATTCTTAATTTTTTTTCTTTATCAGGGCAGTTCGCTTCACCGGAGTCGCGCACAAAGTAGGCGCGCAACTCACGGGACGACCTGTACCCTGCAAAAATACGGTCGCCCTTAACTAGGACATAGCCAAGCGTTACCAAGGCCCAATAATTTCCTTACTCAATAAATTGAGGCACGAATTGGCGCCACTGGCGGCATGGACCTATATCTGCAATGATAACATAACCATAGCGTGATCAAATTTTTCTTATACCGCCATCTATTTTGCGAAAAATTAAATGCATTTATTGATCATGAAAGGCAATTTAAAGAATTTTTCATCTCATTTCTTTTTTCTCTAATCACCCTACTTGGGAAATTCAATCGTGAAAGATAAAAGTATATTTTTCTTATTTATTACTAATTATGCCATCTAGCGTTCCTTTGACAAAAATCAATTGTTGCTTGTGTTAAAAAACGTGATCCTAATTTTACCAATAGATGTCTCTCAAAAGTAAGTTATTGAAAATCTAATTAGATTTTAATCGCAATAGTTAAAAATAATTTTATCCACACTATTGATTTATAGTTTACATATAAAATAAACTTTTTGTTATAAAATAAAACCAATTAGAGTCGTGGACTTAATTTTGAATAGCAACATCAGTATAAAAAAGTTATATACAAACAACATGGTGGATCAGCTGTTTTCATTTTTCTTTATCAGTAAATTGTTTCCATAAACGAAGCATTGTATGGTCACATAGCCATGTGTGAATTAAAATGGGCTCCATCGCATCGGTGCTGCAATGGCATTGTCAGGCGTGTGGTCAGATCAACCCAACGGAGAGTGTAAAATGCTTAAAATGTGGTACAAAGAGAATTTCGAGTCATGACAGTGGATCACAAAAACGCTATTTTACTGGAGACTCATCATCAGAATACGCTTCTCGTACGGAAAAAAGTGGAGGCACGACTCCTGGCTCGGAAACTATCGTTATACCGACAACAAATAATTTCAATAGGTGTGTATTTTCGTAACAGATTGACATTCCTTCCATTGTTGGTAATGTCAGAAATTATCGATTTTTCTCCGCCTATATTTAGGTTATAATTACCATTGTACTATAATTGTTTGTGGATGTAGACGAAGTCCATAATCATAATTACCTATTGAAAGGTTTATTGTAATCGGCGTATGTTATTATTCGTTAGAAACATAGCTTTTAATGCATTGATGTCATCATAGATATTTTTCATTTGATTGCTTGATTTATAGCAGCTTATCTTTTCATTGTACATGGAAATGTTTTTACTTAGTTATTATAAAACAAAATTTCATATTTACTTAAGTTAGTTAATATAATCATTATAGTTAATTTAAGTCTAATACAAATTATAACAATGTAACAAGTCCAGCCAATGTTTAAAAAAAAAATAGTTTATTGCACATCTATTAAACAAGACTATGTTGGTCAAAGACTAATATTACAATACATGTCAGACCCTTTGTTATTGTTAAATCATAAACATTGTTGTGCATTCTGTTCAGTGAAATATTAACTGTTGCCCACAATTTCTTAAGTAGTCTATGTGTTCTTCCAGACTATGTTCTACATCTGAGCCAATTTATAGCAAGATCCATTAAGCTGTTTTTGAGATATATATAAAAAAACATCCTACCATTTAAATTTTCACATTCATGATATTAGTAAGATGTAAGATAACTGTGTATTTTTAATGTCCCAATATTGCTATCACAGCATATCTTACTAATCTTACTAATATTATAAATGTGATAGTTTAGATGGATGGAGTGATGTTTGAGAGTTTGTAAATGGCGGAACGGCTCTAGATGAAATTTGGCATAGACAAAGAGGGTTGTCTGGAAGAACACATAGGCTACTTACTTTTGTTTGGTTGGAGTCACAAGCAAAAATATTGTGAAATACAATTTGTGACTTGTGGTGTGCAGCGGATGGTCATGCGTGGGATCAGCGCCACTGGCGCGGCGTGCGTGGCGGTGCGGTTGCGGACTTCGAAATGTGTCCGCGGCGTGGCGCTGCACCGCCTGCGATGCGCTTGCACCTCATGCACCTGTATACAGGTGAGGTACAACGGCATATACATGATTTTCATTGCCGTACCTTTCCCTATGCAACTTTTAGTTCTTGTTTATACTATTGCAATTTTGCCATCATCCACTATGCTATACATACTCAGTTTTGATTGAAGAGTTAAATGTATCATAAGGTTTTTAATTTTCCAGACTGTCTGATGATGAAGAACAAACTTCAGGGATGACGGACAAGGATAAATCAGCTCAAGGTAAATTAATTGTTCGTTTACTAGCTTTCGCCCGCGACACCGTCCTCCTGGAATTAAAAGAAGAAACAAAAGTTTAGCCTATGTGTTCTTCCAGACTATGTTCTACATCTATGTCAAATTTCCCCCAAATCCCTTCCGCTATTTAGGCTACAAACATCCATCCATGTGAACTTGTGCCTTTATAATTTTTAGTATGATCAGTATATGTTTTGTTAAACACAATTATTGTGTCATTTAAGAAGACTATCAATTCTTTTGTGTGGTAATATTACAGAAGTAAGTTTTTTATTTCTTGTTCCTTTCCAGATAACACTATGATAAGATCCAACACCCTGGCTGTTCCTTCATATAAGCCTTCATCCAGTTATTCTGACGGTCGCCGTCTCAACCTTGATCTGCAGTCACTCCGTTTATCTCCCACCCAGCTCACAGACCAAGCACACGGAGTCACCAGATCTCTGTCCCACGGATCAGTGATCAATTCCCAACAGAAGTGGTGGAATGTAGAAGAGAATAGAGGCACTATCAATAGACCGACAAGTCTTATGGTCTCAGAGAGATATGGTTTTAATACCACCCAGTATAATCCAAGAGAATCATTCCTAAGGAGTCTACATTCAGTGACTAGGAAACCGAAGAAATCCAATGAAAGCAAATCTAATTGGGAATTAAATTATGTGAAGGAATATCAAAGGGAACAGAGTAAAGCTTTGTATTTGAAAAAATGGGCTTGCAGTAAATGTACTTTAGAGAATTCTGGTATCAGAACTCATTGTGAGGCTTGCCTTTCTCCCAGAATATCTCCCTTGGCAAGGATCTCTAATACAAGAGGCCTGAGTGTAACCACTTTAGGTAGACATGAGACTGCTAGCAGGAGAGATGGGGCCACGTCTCTGCCTACGTCGGGCGGTGTCATGATTACTGTACCAGATTGGCCTCAAACAGGCAGTTCTATAGAAACATTCCGAAGATCAATTTCTGCGCAGAATTCACCAGAAATTAGACCGACTTACCGACGTTCTTTTTCAGAACACACAGAGAATAGACCGGTCGGTAAAGTTATATCAAGTAGAAGAAGTTTGAGTGATTATCATAAATCTTTAGAATATGCTAATGTGAAAACTGATCATAAAGATCCAGAAAAGAAGATAGACGAAGGTAATACAGAGTTAATTGATAAAGAATGCAGCTGGGATACAAATGCGGAAGGTGTGATATATGCTCTACCTAATAAAGGGAAATATAAAGATTTAAATTTACAATTGCAAGTAAATAATAATGGTACAAGATATTCTTATGTGTCCGTACAAGACACGAAGACGGTGATGAGTAATTCTCAGAATGAAGCACTATATTCTAATGATATAAATGATGGTGATTATGCGAGAATTGATGAATTATTAGGTGCAGAGAATTGTTTATCCCCAGCCAGTGATTCTCAGAATAATGTGAGGAGTTCCCATGTGAAAGAACAGACCACTAAAGTGTACAATATGCTCCCATCTATCGGAAAAGTGTCACACCCGAGGGAATCTACTAAAGTGCCTTCAACACAACCTGTGTGAGTAATTTTTTTAAATAGCTAAGCCAAAGCTCTAGCCAAAATTATAATCGCTGTGGAACAGTATAGTGATATCTCAGGAATGGCTTAACCCATTTTGTTGCAGCTTTCATGTACTGAGACAAATTGCAATTAACATTTAGTATTTCATGTCAATTACATATAAAGTCATTAAAATTAAAAACGACAGTTTCGGTAACATGTCCATTGTAAGTTGACCTCTAGTTTATGTGAGGTATATAAAATACGGTTCAATTTAGACTAGACATAGTGTAATATGAAAGTGACAAATGTTTTGTATTATAATTTATCGTTATTAAATTACTATAGATCCTTACTAAGGGCTCAGAGCCTACCCTGAGTTAGGTATACTGCATATTCAACCATGCTAGCCCACTATGAGTTAAAATTTCTCTAAAGATATGTGCAGGCATCACGATCTTTTTCTATACATTTAAACTGCGAAATATATGTCAAAAAAATCGTAAAACACATTGAATTCGAACCTAGAACTTGCAGACAAGTGGAATGTTTAACCCCTGAGCCATTGCTCTCGCTAGTATAATTATTTTTAATACTTAATGCACAAATATTATAATAAAAATACTAAACTAAACTACTAAAAGATTTGCGCAATTATTATAGAAGATATAATTGTTTGTCCGTGTTAGTGGTCGCATGTGGCAATGCAGCGAGTGTTGGTTCGCGTATAACGTGTGGGGCGCGCGGTGCGACGTGTGCCGCAGCGCGCGCCCGCCCCACGCCGTCACCATCGCGCCCCACGCGCACCCCGCGCACCCCGCACCCGCCCCGCACACTACGCACCCCACGCACCCCGCGCCCACGCACCCCGCGGACAGAGAACACGCCAGGTATACATTAAAGCACTAAGAGCTTCTGCAAACTAGATGTTCCCATGTGGTTTTATCTGCTTCATATTAAACTTTATTTTGTCTATACTAATATAAAGAGGAAAGATTTGTATTTTTGAATTTTTATATATTGAAGTAACTCAATAACTACTGGGCCGATTTAAAAAATGATTTCATCAATAGAAAGGTAATTTATCTGTGAGTAACATAGGATATATTTTTTAATTTCACGCGGACGAAGTCGCGAGCAACAGCTAGTTGTTTATATTTGTAAAATTTTCACTTGTAAATTTTACAATTCAAGTGATTAAATGATAATAAAGGCCCTTCCAATTGGTTGCTATTGGCTTGTAGTTTATTCTCCATTTCTCACAGAGCAATTTTTTCCAATTTACTTAACACTTTAGTCAATAGGATGAAAATGTATAGTAAGGAATTATCCAAAATTTGCTGTGATTTTTGTTATCCTACAAAACAAAGAAATGGTTGCATTATTACTTTAGTATAGATAGAATACAACTAAAGTTAATTGTTTTATTCTATTTTTAGATACAAAATTTACAAATAAAATCTTTTTGTTAATTGCTTGTCAAAATACACCACGCCGGCTAATTAGAGAGCTAGGCAGAGGTAACTAAGTATGCTATCATTACCATAGTCCGCGACCAGCCACATCGTCGGAGAGCGGTGTGAAGCAGGAGCCGGTGAGGAAGCTGCAGGTGCCCATCGCCTCCCTCGACCACGACCTCAACAGTGATGAACTGCTTTTTGCCGTCGGTAAGTACTACAAGTACAATCAGGGAATTTGTCGGTGTTCTACCTTAAGTCGCTTGAATGTTTTGTAGGATGAGAGGACGCGGAACAATAACCAATAGTAAACGGGTAATTGCGTTTGTTAATTCCGTCGTTTTCGCAACCTAAAAAAAGAGGCGCAATTTATCTCTGCAAGAAACAAGGCTTTCTGTAAATGGATCATCGCGAATTTCCGTAACTACATGCAACCTCATCGATTATTTCTTCGGATTATAACTTCTTCTGTTAGTAGTTAAAATCATATTTGTGGTTAATTTTTCTTTTTAATTTATATTATAATGACTTTGTTCTGGAGTACAATTAAATGATTTGATAGTATTACACATTATTTGTATTACTGAATGATAATAATAAGAAATTATCTTCAGTGTCAAGTACGGAGGGTAGCGGGGGCGGGGGCGGGGGCGCGGGGGCGTGGTCCTGTGCGCGCTGCACGCTCGTCAACGAGCCCGCGGCGAGCGCGTGCGCAGCCTGCGCCGGCTCCCGGCCCGCGCAACATAACTACTGGTAAACACACGCCAAAAACTATCCGACTGTAAAATGAATTATAAACCAGCATTCGCCCGCGGATCCGTCCGCGTGGAATATAAAAAAAGTGTTCTAGACTATGCACTATATCTATGCCAAATTGCTTGAGATCCATTCAGCCGTTTAGGGTACAAGAGAGTGTTTTTAAGAAATTAGACATAGACGCAGAGGAAAGACTGGAAGAATAAATTTTACTTACTTTTTTAAAATTCCGCTCGGACTGAGTCAGGGCAAAAACTAGTATTTTAATAGTTATCGGACTCGCTATTAAAATTGCTAAGTCGATTTAAGTGGTTTATACTAATAGATAAAGTTAAAGATTAAGGGCCCGTCCCACCACTGGCTGATATAGGCCCGGATAGCTTAAAAGTGACGTCACTGTCAGATAAAGGAACAAAACCCGATATTTCCATCGCATATTTTACACGTTCGATTGTTATCAGACAATTTGATGGGCCTGTCTTTAGCATTTTTACTTTAGTGGGAATCCATGTTTTTTGTACATAACAATAATAATTGTGTATGCAGGTGGTGCAGCTGCTGCACGCTGCGCAACCCGCAGTCAGCGGCGCTGTGCCTGGCCTGCAAGACGCCGCCCGTGCCGCGCCACGGCCTGCCCGCCCCGCCCTCCCTGCCCGCGCACAGCCCCGCCCACACGCCCACGCACACGCCCACTGCGCTCGACACGCCCACTGGTATATTACATCTCTTTAACGTCTTCGCATGAATAGGACGCCTCACCCCGCTCAATACCAAGCGCCAAAAGCCTAATGGTGTGGTACGGACTACCGATCTTGCGGTCGAGGGTTCGAATCCCACCATAGGAAGGGGAAATAATCTTTTTTTGTGCGTCTCTTTTCCGTAAATTAATGGTATATGGGAAGCAGTCGTTTATATCGGCGAAATTAGGTGCCCGCTAGCGCGTTTGCCATCATATAATATTAAAAATGTTGATTTGCATACAAATTAAACGTATGATCACAATTTTTTTCCCAGGTCGCAGTCCGTCCCCGCGCCGCAGCAGACACACCCCCGCGCTGCCTCGTCGCGCGCACAAGACTCCGCCCCCTGATAACAAGTAAATATTTAATTAATAAGGGTTAGTTTTCACCACTGAAAGTAAGGGTTTGAGACGAAATCTTGACTAATAAATCTTACTTCATGCATATATTGTAGATGGAAAAGTTTGGATAGATGTTTGTACCTACGAATCTCCTTAACGGATCTCGATAAAATTTGACATAGACATAATTTGAAAGAACATGCTTACAATCACCAGCTCACTATACGTCCCCACCGAGGGGCTCGGAGCCTACCCTAAAGTTAGGGTGACTAGGCCATAGTCAACCACGCTGGCCAACTGCGGGTTGGTTGACTTCACACATATCTTTGAATTTCTTCGCCGATATGTGCAGGCATCACGATGTTTTCCTTCACCGTAAGAACGTCGGGTAAATTATGTACATATGAAAATTCGTAAAATCGAAAAATCACATTGGTACATGGCGGCGGGATTCGAACCCAGGACCTGTAGATTACAAGTCATGTGTTTAAACCAATGAGCCACCGACGCTCTTATGCTTACAATAATTTTGTTAAATTCCGCGCACACGAAGTCGCAGGAAAAAGCTATTAAAATAATAAAAATACATCTACCATTGTTAGTTACCGCCGACTGGCAATCACTTTGACGTTTTGTAGACTGCCGCTTTAACAATTCTTCCGATATCTACAACTGTATGGTAAAACTCAACTCCTTAAATTGTTTTATTTGTAACTAATTATTCTCTTTTATTTGTATTAAGCCTCAGTTTTAACGGAACAATGCTTGATGATTTTCCTTTAGGGAGTCAGCAGAGTGGGCGTGCTCTGAGTGCACGTACGTGAACAGCGCGGCCGCCGCCTGCGAGATGTGCCAGTCGCCGCGCAGCCGCCTGCTGCCCGCCGCGCCGGACCAGCCCTCGCTGGACGACGATGACGAGCGTCAGTACACCACCCCTACACTAGTACACTCGTACACTAGTACACTAGTACAATAATGCAACACTCATACAATACTAGTACAACAATCGTATAGCACTTCTGAAATAATGGTACAACTCTCGTACAATATTAGTACAACCCTAGTAATTGTACTGTAAGTGTATTGACTCTTACAACTCGAATACAACATTCGTACAAGAATCGTATGACACTTCTGAAATATTGGTTAAACACTAGTACAATATTTGTACTACAATAGTAAAAACACGTACTACATCCGTAGTACACGCATGCAACACTAGTACAAAAGTAGTGTGTTGTACTAACAACACATACAACTAGCTTGAAACATTTTCACAACACTCGTACCATCTATAATAAAATGTACTGTTAGGGAATCTAGCGGTGTTATACTTAAAAAATTGCAGTCCTTCGAATTGAAAATTGAGACAACGCTGAACAGTAACCAATAGGACGTAGCATTTAAATGTGTAAATAAAACTCAATTCACTATAACAAGGAACAAAGCATTTTTTCTGTAATTTGAACTGATTTTGATTGTATTTTACTATAATACTATTGTTAGGAAATAGTAGGAAACGGAAGGAAAAGTGGGGGTAGTTTTATATAAAACACTTGCAAGCAGTGGCGCAGCTCATACTGGCAGTCGTCAGTCGTTCTTAGTGGTAGTCAGTCGTCAGTTCATTTCTAGTCGTCACCACGTAACGTTCGATATCTTTACATACTAACAAGTATTGTTAATATGGCCGACCATCTATATTTTTTTAAAATCATTTGGAATCGAAATATCTAAAAGTATAAATATATTATTTTACAGCGGAAGGTTCTGATGCGGAGCGACAGGAGAGCACGCCCATGGAGATACTTCGGCTGCGTGAGGAGAGCCACGCCTGGACACAGTGGCAGGAGGTGCTGGCGCAGTGCTCCGCTGTCAGTTAGACATTTATCTTAATTCTTACTATGAATGCTAAAGTTTAGATGGATGGATGGATGTAACTATGTATCTCCAGAATGGCTCAGGGACTTCATATTTGGAATAGTGTAATTGTCTGGAGGAATAAATACTTACTAAGAGTGTTTTTTTAATTCAGCACCGATGGAGTTGCAGGAGAAAGTACACTCACTTTTTCTGTTATGTAGGATATCAGCAATCACAGTATATTTTTGAATAACTAATTTTTTAACCCTTACATGAGAGGCTTTAGGCTATATATTTTCATGCACTATTTTTATTACACTTAGGGGAGTTAGAATTGTCGTTAGAAAAAGGGACAAAAATTCCAATCCGCAAGCAGCAAAAAAGCAAAATTGCCATAACAACAGTAATTGTTATTTAATAGTAATATCCTGTAGGTCTGTATTTATAATTGAAAGTTTTTTTTTTTTTACACAATAAGGTGGCAAACGAGCAAGCGGCCATCTAAATCCGCCGAAATGGCGAAGCGACCGCTGCCCAGACATCCGCAATTGCAGATGCTTTGCCTACTTTAAATCGACGGAGGAGGAGACGCACATAAAGAGGATATTTCCCCTTCCTATGCGTCTCCTCCTCCGTTAAATCTACTTTTCCATCCAATCCTTTCCTTATAAGAAAAGGGTGGAACGGGAAAGGGACTAAAGTTGGGCCTCCGGCACCACACTCATCAGACGAAACACGGAATTGCTTCCACTTCACGCCTATCTCCTGTGTGGTCGTGGTATTGCGGGGGGCGAGCCGACCCTACAGTGCTAAGATGTTAAAGCGGGCTCTACCACTGTTGAATAGTTTTATTTATTCAACGTAGAGGTAGTGAATAAGCTATGAGTGTGTCAGTCGGGCGAGCCGTACGTGGACGAGTCGTTCCCCGCGGCGGCGCGCTCGCTGTACTACGGGGGCGGCGGCGGGGGCGGGGGCGCGGGCGCGGGCGAGGGCGGCGCGGCGGCGCGCTGGCTGCGCCCGCACCAGATACACGTGGATGCGGACCCCAGGCTGCCCTGGGTGGTGTTCCGCGACCCCAGACCATCGGATATCTCGCAAGGTTCACATTGTTCAGCTATACTTTACGCATTTTCATTTTTAACCAATTTTGTTTCATATTATAGACACCCAACAATATGTGGGTTTTGATTCTTGGGATTGATCCAATAAAATTTCATTCTTTGGTCACTTATCATTGTTGCGATTTTTACAGCCTAATACTGAAATTCTAGACCATTTATTTCGCACGTGCTGCTTACAATATGACAGACGTCAACATTTTAATAAAATTTGTTTTTTTTTAGACTCTATTACGTATTTAAATATGATTTTTCGTTCCACTTCACTTTGAACAAAGATGAATGATAAATTATATTAACTAGATCCAGTATATCCATTACTTTTGATAGTACGTTTAGTACGAACTATGCGTAGTACCTAATTATAACCCGTGTGTTCCAGGTGTACTAGGTAACTGCTGGCTGCTGTCAGCTTTAGCCGTACTAGCTGAGCGATCAGCTCTGGTACGCGGTGTGGTGGTACGCGGCGAGCCAGCGCGCGGCGCGTACCAGCTGCGGCTGTGTAAAGACGGCCGCTGGCTTACTGTCACTGTTGATGATTTACTGCCATGCAATAAGAAAGGACAGCTCGTGTATTCACAGGTCAGTCATTCATACATATGGTTGTTCATTTACTCATTTTTTCGGTCAGTTTTTTTTGTACCCATTTAGGGGAAAGGTAATTTCATGCTTATAATGCAATTAGGTCGAAAACTTATAATATTAACATATAAACGTGTTAAAATATAGTTCTTATGGTGAAAAATTGGTGTACAGTGTTCGATGTTAAGTGGGATACGAATTTAATTCCTTGACTACGATAAGAGGTGGCTGATGTGTTTATCAACTTGATATTTATTGACAAGTTCTGTTAGCGTTAGTATGCCTGTTTTAATTGTTGATTTTTCAAATCAATATTACTTTGACAGGCAAAAAGGAAGCAACTTTGGGTGCCGCTGATAGAAAAAGCAGTGGCGAAACTTCACGGTTGCTATGAGGCGTTGGTCTCCGGCAGAGCTATTGAAGGTACTCTCACTAAGCTATCTTACTAATATTATAAATGTGAAAGTATGGATGAATGGATGTTACAATATATTACTAGTTACCGCCCGCGACGCGTTTTCGCGTGGATATAAAAAAAAGTAGCCTATTTGTTCTCCCAGACTATCCTCTACATCTATGCCAAATTTCATCGAGATCCGTTTAGAAATCCATCCATCTAAATTTTCACATTTATAATATACTAGCTGTTGCTCGCGACTTCCCCCGCGTGAAATTAAAAAAATATAGCCTATGTTACTCACGAATAAATTACCTTTCTAACGGTGAAAGAATTTTTAAAATCGGCCCA
>LD688943.1:2622983-2634113 GCA_003118335.3 Papilio memnon
CTGAACGGATCTCGATGAAATTTGACATAGATGTAGAGAATAGTCTGGAAGAACACATAGGCTACTTACTCTTTTTTTAATTCCACGATGACGGAGTCGCGGGCGTCAGTTAGTATAACACAATATAATTTTCTACGTAACTTGAGGACGGATAAGGCGAAAAGAACAAAGATTACAATTTGGTATAGCAAGCTTACCTGCAGTTTTTTTTATTGTTTTTGTTCGAAGTAAAATGATATTAATAATTGAATAAAATGCTTTTTAATGGTTACATTAAATTGACGTAATTGAAAATAAATACACAAGTTTATAAAATAATAACAACTTTATTTTAGAACGAAAATATTTACAATACGTAATTTGTACATCAAACACAAGTAGTATTTACAAATTAGTGAATGATTAATAATTGATAAATTAAGTATAAAAATGAACTAGAAAATTAGAATTTTATTAAGCCTTTACTTAAACAATATCTATTGCAGATACATTCATAATTTTGTTAAAACTCTAACAATTTTATAAAAACATTCATTCGTGTAAAAGAAACCAAAGTTCTTAAAGAATATAATATAAAATAGTACATAACATTTTTTATGTAATTTTAAATATCACAATTATATTCGAGTAAGCTGATGTCTGCCAACTTATAACATTCAGTACTTTATGAAAATAATTTTTAACCAATTTCAACATGATAGTTTAAATCTAACTAAGTTCCATTAATTTCATTATCTTAGTCGAAGAAATTTCGTGACAGCACACTTCATAAAGCGCATAATTATCTAAGAATTGTAGATTAAAAGTAAAAAGCAGTAAAAAAGTTATAAAAGTGACTCGGCGAGTGAGTAGTGAACGCACTATTTTCATTATTTTGCCATCATTGTGCATGTTTTGACAAATAGTTTCAATACTGTAGTTTACAAACTGTCATATGTTATTTAAAAGTAGAAAGACAGGACTTTTACACGGATTATCCCAACCGTCACCCCGCTCTGTCCCCACGTGAGAATTCATCCGTCCCACCTTTTAGTCCATCACCAATAAAGTGACAGATGGAACCGTTATGTGATTAAATAAGTTCCAACCGTCCCCTCGTCGCAAAACGTGGGACGAAACTTTTTATTCTCATCTGTCTCCACGTGGGGACAGAGCGGGGTGACGGTTGGGAATAATCCTTTTACACAGAATTTCTAGTAGAATTTAAGTTCAAACGGCAGTACATGATTCAGATTCAGTACAGTATGATGACGACAGTATGATTCAGAACATCTGTATTTGATCTGATAGTTTAACTAATTCGATAGTGTCCATACGAACAACTAATTAAAAAACTGCTGAATTAGTTTAGAGAAAAATATATGAGACTTTGATTTTAGTGTGTTGGTAAAATATTTTTTTATACAGACTCCGTCGAATTAAGGGTTACCAGCGGTCCCACACGAATTGACCTTCACGCGATTCAAATTCAATACACTATGTCGTTTATTCGCGCATTTTAGGCTGAAATACGAACGTATAATTTGCAAAGGCAAGTATTTACCACACAGCCATGAGAACTTACTCTAACTAGGCATACAATATCCGTAAGATACTGGTTTCTTACCACGATTGGGTTGTTTTAGCTCCCGATATTTCGGCTCAGTTGCATGAGACATGTTTACGGGCTGTCTGAACTTTTTTTCGGCAACTGTGCTTGAACAACCCAATCGTGGTATGGAACCCGTATCTTAGGAACATAATATTTGTAAAACGACAATTTAATATCTAGTCATATTATACTAGGAATACTAAGTTGAGATGTTTCGCGACCGCACGTATGTGTTTCCTGAGGTAATCCTGTTGCGGTATTTCCCTATCAGAGAAGCCCCGTGGGGAAGTGTCCAATGTTGTAACTGTGTGTGAGATGCGCGGTGCGCGCGGGCGCTCCGTGCTGGTAGATCCACTTCTTACCGGCGTCCTTACCTTTGGTATGATGGTTCTCTCTTCCATGACGCTCGTGGCCATCATGTCCACCTGATGATTTGTGACCCTAGATTTGAAGAAATTTAATTATATTCTTGAATTATAATTCAACTGATTGTATTACATATTGTACACCCATATTCAAGTTAGTAAAATTATTTATAACATTATTTGTACCTTGTTGTAATGCCCAAATCCGCCTTTGCTGTAGTGGCCCGTGTCACCTTTGGTGTTACCTTCGTGTCCAGTTTCGAGGTTTTCTTTTTTGAAGAGCCCACCCTATGAAAAACATGGTTAAATGTTATGAGTGGTTTTATAGTTAATAGTTGAGAAATTACATGTGTAACACGCTCCCTGCGTAACAGGCCGATATCGGTACTTAAGCTGGTGCGGACGAAGAAAACTATGTCCCGCTCGTTATTGCGAAACGATTATCTCAGTCATTTACATTTTCTTTCCATAATTATCATAGCAATTTAATCTATCCTAGTGCTGGTGGGTCTAGAAAGACTTACCACTGGCGGAAATATTATTGGGGGTGCATTTTGACCTCTGCACCAGATGAAGAATTGATTTTACTTGCCGCAGCAAACGTGTTAAACAATCTTTCAGCAATACGAATGAAACATCCACAAAAAATGTAGGTGAACATCACGCAAGAATTTCCGATACCAACTACGTGAGTAAAAGACTCTTGTTGAATTTTTCGACACCGAAGTCTAGACATTTAGCAACTTTATATTGTCTATTTAAAAGTTCTAGATTACGACAATCTATGCAAAAACATCTGATAGAAATGTAATACATTTTGTTGGTTGTGTTTAATTTTGAACACTAAAATTTCGTAAATTTCGTATTTCAATAATGACCAAACTGGGAAAAAATACGGAGGGACTACAGTTAAATTACAATACAAAATTAAACGATTTGATAAACTTAACTCAAATAACCGTAACCGTTGGTCATATCTCTTTGTTCTAGAAGATAATGTGACGAACAATATTTTAACAAGGGGACAAGGTGATCGCGAAAATTTATTAGAAAATATTCGTAATATCATCGATGACATTTGTGTTTTGTACATCCTATCTATATAAAGTACATCAACAAATATCATGTTTTTTTGTCGTTAACATTACGAATATGTTCTCGCAAATGTTCGTGCTAGACCTCCAAATGCAAACTAGTTACGCAAGCAGTGTTGTAAGAAATCTGAAAAGGAGTATGTCAGTGGTGCAAGGCTGAATGAAATCATTGACCTCAGTTACAAACGTATTTAAATAGGTTAATAGGTAGTCTAGTCTGTAAAAGTATTTATAAATAGACACTATACTATTCTTAGTACAAGAAAATAAAATAACCAATAGTTAAAGATAGTCTTATAGTCACAATTATGTCTATACCGATGATAGAGGCACTTTAAAGGTTGGTTTTGACAGAAAATGTATAAAACCTATATTGACATAAAAATAGCAGTTAAAGAGGGCGCTAGTGAGTTATGCTTTTCACTTATGTCCGGTTAATAACTTGTCGGTCTATATGTATATTTAAATAAGCTATTCCCGTGCGGCTTCATCTGCATGATTCCGAATTTCACGCACGCCCTTTTTGTCTATATTCACCCCTAAATTAAACAGCGTGAAAATATATAGCCTACAGCGTGACGTGAGTGTAGGGCATTTTATTAAAAACATAATTAATCAAAAATATGTAGTGATTGCTGAAATCCTACATAACAAATGTGTTTGCGCTTTATTATATTTAGATAGCAAGTTTTGCCTTGGGTAGGAAATATACGTCCTCAACTATAAATTAAAAAGTTCAAACCTCCGCGTGACTCTTCTCGTCGTGGTGGCCGCCATGGCTCTCTTCTTCATCGAAGTCGCCTTCTTCTTCGAAGAATTCAACGTTCTTTTCATATTCCTCTTTCTTGTGGATATCGTGGCTGCCTTTTGTGCTGTGCCCCTTTGAGTGCTTGCCGGATTCTTCGTACTAAAGAAAAATAATAAAATTGAACTTTAGGTCATTGTGATAAGGTTCAATTTTGCACTTTTCGTATTATACGAAATCGTAAAACAGATGTAAAGTAAAATTAAACCTTGTTTCAATGGCATAAAGCTCAAACTTGTTTACGATAAAAATCTAGTCTGCTCTATCTAATTTAATTTTTTTCAGACCAAAATGTTTGGTATGTATTTTTTTTGGACAAAATAATTTTTACTGATTTAACGAAGCCTGAACGAAATAAAGTGTTACGATTTACCTATGTATTGTCTTCTATATTAATGTTATAAAAAATCTTTCCTGATTTGTATTTTTGTATGTATTGAAATAACTCAAAAACTACTGGGCCGATTTGAAAAATTCTTGCATCATAAAAAAGCTACGTTATCAGTGAGTAACATTTTATAATATTGAGTTTTGAGATAATTTTTTGTTAACCTTGGCGTGCTTCTTGCCGTGCTCCTCGTGGTGATGATGTCCGTAGTGTTGAGACTCATCGTGGTGGTCTTTGTCGATGCCGCCGTGGTCGTCATATTTGCCGATATGGTTCTCACGGTCGTGGTGGCCCTTCTTCGTCTTTGTATCTTCGTGTTTCCCCTGTAACATTATGTTTAAATTTAGAATGACATTTGTTTAATCGTAAAAATGTGTAGTGATTAATTCATTGATTAAATTATTAATTAGTTGATTAATTAATTAATTAATTAATTAATTAATTAATTATACATTTTTAATCACGTGAAGACATTATTAATTATGTTTTTTTATGTAATAGTTGGTTTTGGTAATATTAGCAGTTAAAAGTGGTAATATAACCTAAGGACACATAATTTACAACAATGATTATGGACACATATAAATAATAATAATAATATATTATTAAATCACATAGAATTACTTTAATTCTTTGCTTTTAAAAGTACGAAGACTAGAAGACTTCTAGTAGAAGGGAGAAATACATCTATGCGTTTGGGTACACGCTCTTTTACCTACTACTGCCTCCTTTAGATTTGGTTACTGTTAAAGACTTAGAAAGGAGGTCATGATACAACAAAAATCTTTAATAACTCATGTTTGTCGCACAAAGATATGAGTTTTACTTTTATTAATAATAACTTTGACCACAATAAGCATCACCTCCTTACGATCTGACATACAGTAATATAATAAATTATTATTATTCAGCAAGTTACAAAACAACTGTATTCAGTTTTCAACGCTCGAGGTGTTATTACGCTAGTTTCATAGTTTCTGTAGACATCAAAAGCAATTTTGTAATTACGAAACTTTGATACTGTATACAAAAAAGGCAACGCGACTTGAAGCTTGTTGGCGTTTCATTTGAATTTGTACGCAACGTTTAGTGATGTACTTTTCTTCAAGAATTTCCTTGCTAACATCATACTATCGACAGAGAACCAATCTTCATTACATGCTTTACTTCTTTTCAACGCTCTTGCTATAATTTTTTTGTAATTCAAGCAGCTTCCACAAGTATGTATTCAGGACATATCTATACTAATATTATAAAGAGGAAAGATTTATATTTCTGTATGTATTGAAATAACTAAAAAACTACTAGGCCAATTTTGAAAATTCTTTCACCGCCAGAAAGGTAATTTATCTGTGAGTAACATAGGCTATATTTTTTAATTTCACGCCTGTGAAGTCGCGAGCAACAGCTAGTAATCTATTTATATAAAAGAAAGTCGTGTTAGTTACACTACTTATAACTCAAGAACGGCTTTACCGATATGGCTGAAAATTGGCGAGGAGGTAGCTTAGAGCCAAGAGACAGACTTAGGATACTATTCATTCCGTTCGACAGCGCTGGATGGATGGATGTTTGTTAGAGTTTGTAGCCTAAACCGGTAAACGGATTTTGATGAAATTTGGTATGGACGTGGAGGATAGTCTGGAAGAACACACAACATCACTTTTTTTTAATTGCACGCGGAAGGAGTCTCGGGCGATAGCTAGTTGTTGTATAAAACAAGCATTTGAAAAAGTGAAGTTAATTACGATAAACACTGCAGTTATTTTTGACATCCGCACAACACTACGAGCACTTTGAAATCTCGAGTCGAGATTTCTCATTCACGCATTGTTGAGCTGTTGTTTAATTAAAACGACTGTTCTGTGCGCTCGCTAACCGCGCTACAATCGTACCAGCCTAATTGACTTGTAAACTTCGTCTCTTGAGCCTGTAGACTATAGAGAAATGGACTAGGTAGAGAGCTACCGTTGCAATAAATTAATTCTGCCACTTCATGCTAAAATTCACGTCTTTATGGTCATGTACTGAAATTTATACTGATAAAACGAGCACGTAAGTAATCAAATGTAGTACACGAGATTGACTGGTCCTGTCATTTAAAAAATCAAAGCCTGAGTCTCTACTATTCCCTAAAGTCCCGTATCGCAAAATCCCGTCCAATTTATTATTTACAAAATTAAATCGTATACATTTCATGTTTTAACGTATTTTATACTCTTACAAAATTTTTACGGGTGAAGTTTGAAAGAACATTAATAATTTACAAGGTACCTTTCGAGAAATGTGCCGAATAATTACATTTTTATTTGTGAATTTACGTACTTTCAAACTTTTGTTAAAGTAAAGTAAAAATGTATAAATTGGTACCTTATAATATAAGGTGTAGTAAGAAAAATTGACTTCTAAATGTGTAGCATTTTTATTGGTTATATTAAGTACTTTTATGGCAATAATCAACATTTTTTTTATCATTTAATTACATTCAATAATTGTACGTTATTGAAGTTTTCATATGAGAGAGTCATTTGTAACATTAAATACATGCAACATTGTCCAAAGTGATGCGGAAACAATGTAAGTTCATCAACAAATCAATTGTTTGATAATACTCTTATTGTATGAGATGTTGGCGCTTTTGAGGTTTGATCAAATGTTGGCCGATTGGTCATAGTTTGCCAATATGTGACAATTTATTACGTAAGAGATATGTCATATATGAAGTCACGTCTCGTCCATACTCGTACGATAATCCAGACAAAACAACTGCTAACATTTCAAACTGCATTTAAATTAAGGCAAAAGCGTTTCATTAAAAGAAAGTTGACAATAGTTGAATAGGTCAGCGAAAGTGGGCGTTGAGAGAAAGCGTTCTTAATGGGTAAATTTATTCCATTATACTTTCTGAACATTATTAACTGAAGTTAATAATTGTGTAATTAACAATTATACAATCGTTTTTGAATAGGCTATTAGTAGCCTTTAGGGTTAAAGAATATTTCTCCATACATTAGAATATATATATTTTTTTGTTTAGTGCGTCGGTGGCTCAGTGGTTTGAGTGGTTGACTTGTAATCTACAGGTCTTGGGTTCGAATCCCGCCATGTACCAATGTGTAATTTTCGTTTTTTCATATGGACATAATTTACCCGACGTTCTTACGGTGAAGGAAAATATCGTGATGCAACCTGCACATATCGGCGAAATTCAAAGTAATGTGTGATGTCAACCAACCCACAGTGGGCCAGCGTGGTTGACTATGGCCTAGTCACCCTAACTTACGGTAGGCTCCGAGCCCCTCAGTGGGGACCTATACTGAGATTGTGATTATGATTTTTCTTAACATAGTTCTGAATACTAAGTCTATGTGCTAACTTTCAAGGTTACTGATGAAACTAGATTAGGTACGTTTCTAATTATTAATCAACAGCTTAATACTAATTAATATCACAATTAATTAATGGTACAAAATAGTTTTAATTACAAAAAGATAATATGCTGGACACAATAACTTTGAAGTTATTAGTTACTGACAGACAAACCTTACCGATATCGTAAAATAAATACCAGTGAAGCAGATGTGAGAAATTTCCTCTCCGCAAACCAGCGCACTCGTGCGGGGCAACCACCTTTTTGAATATTGTCAGTTAATTAATTTTTCATATATTATTTTCTTATATATTTCGTATTGAAGAAAATTATCATATGATTACAGTTATTGTAAGGTAAACGGCCCAGTTCTATGCCGTTTATACCAGTGTATGGTTGCGTATATTCAATATAAATTAAAAAATATGATTCTTATGCATGGACAATAACTTGAATCACTGACGTCACAGCCTTCACGAAGCTATATAGCAACTTACGTATAACATTCTAGATTTTAAAATTACCTTACGTACCAGATATATAAAACCGCGGGGGATGGGTGTCGAAGCAGCGCGGGCGGTCGCTCGTTTTGATTAAAGTTAAATGAACGTGTTATGGAAAGCTTAGATTAATGAAATTTATAGAGGTGGCATTACTTGAAGTTAGATACCTTATAAATATAGCATCTATTCTTGTCTTGTTTCTAATTACTTAGACTTTGTTATTACTTATTGGAGAATTAGAATTTTATTTCAAATTGCCATGTTAACCTGAATTACAATTCTGGGTATTAGTTCGCTTATATAAGTTCCTTCTGAAGTATCACAACCACGTATTTTAACGCATTATGCCGCGTCTGTACTTTCGTAGATCATAGTGAGTACAAGCTGACTCACGGGAGCTATAACGAAAGGGTTAATGTATGAATTACGGCTTAAATTATGCATTTTAATATTTGTCTCTCGATCCGCGAGTCCTGGCAAAAAATTAACTTTATTAAAATAACTTTGTCAATTAATCAAATTTTACTTACTCCTTCTTTTTTATTTTTAATTAAATAATGAATAATAAATGTTAGACTATTTTTTGGATTTTCTTTAAATTGAAATATGCCTCAATAATTTCTAATATCAGATATTTAGAATAACTCTTAGTCTATAAACGCTCTTTATTATGCTCTCTGCTTATTTGCTATTCTTACCTCGTATGCCTTTTTCCCATGCTCATCGTGTTCCTCTTCATGCGAAGAGTGATGTTCTCTGCCGGTACCTGAATAAAGAGAATGTTTTAGTATGCTTTAATACATTATGCTATTAATTAATAATTAGATTTATTTACAATCAATTTAGAAATAGACTTATGAGGAACAGACATTATGAATTAATATTCTTTTCCCATTTCTTTTATGTTTGTTTTAAGCTATTACCGATATACTTTAAACTAACAAGAAACTGCTCGAAAACAAGAAAATTTCTTCCCCTCTGTTACTTATCTTATTTAGATCTAGTTCAGAACTATAAAATAATAATCAAAGTATAATGTGTACGGCGTCTGCGGGACTGATAGGGGTAAATTGACTCGATCATTTATGCAATCTCAAATACAGCGACCATGAGTTGAGGACACTTGGATTTTATTAAAATATACAATAAACTACAAAAACATATCAAACGACAGATAATAAAATGAGACGCATAGTAGATCGATTAATAAAACCAACTAGCTTTCGCCCGCGACTCCGTCTGCTTCTATTCTATATTTTTTTGTTTTAAAGTAAAATAGATACAATTTAAGTTATTTATAAGCCTTTAGATGTAGAACATGTTTGGAAACAAAAAAAATAAAATTGCTTAACTGGTGCTTATACGGAATTTCTATATAAAACATTTTCTCGAAGGAAAATGTAAAGATAATATATTTAACAATAAAAATGTTTTCTTTTCATTTTGTTATTCGAGAGATTTTTAAGAGACTTCGGTTTAAAATTACATAATATTTTGAATGCTTTCGTGATTTTTATTTTCAGGTTTTTAATATTGTCCTACAAATTCAAGTTATATGCTGACTCTAAACGTTTACTCATCTCTATTTACTGAATTGGAAAGGCATTGCATTTGAAATCGTTTAAGAAAAGAAATGCTACTGTGATTTTATCCCATACTTGTCTACACAATCCTTTAGAGAAAAAAAACTTTCCCACATTGTAAACTTTGCCGGTTTGTCTGCCTAATAAGGCACAATATAAATCTTTATCTAACATTATAAAGAAGAAATATTTGTATTTTTGTATGTATAGTAATAACTCAAAAACTACTGGGCCTATTTCAAAAAATTCACGATTAAAAAGCTACGTTATCAGTGAGTAAGATAGGCTATGTTTTTTATTATTGTTTAATTTCACGCGGGCGAAGTCGGCAACAACAGCTAGTCGTAAGTAAACTAATAGATGTTTTATTAAACTCAGCAAAAACCAACATCTTTTTTACATGTTTCGTAATCAGACAAAAACGTTCAATGGCTCTTAGAGTTCAGGAACCTAAATGTCTTTTTCCACTAATCTAGTCGACTCGTTACTTGTAGAGGAGTTGCGTTTTTGACGACCGTGATTGGTTTAGAAAATTCGCATGCGGCCAAAGTCGCGCCACCCGCTCAATGGAAACACTAACCGTGACGTACTGATTTGTCTCGACACCAACGATCCATGACTGTTTGTTTATGACGGTAGAACGAAATTCAATTCAAATTGATATTAACTTTTCTTATAAAAAGAAATCGATAGCCCTGATATCGCAGTGGTTGAGTACTCAAGTTCGATTCCTGATGCTTTTGTAAAGAATACGTGCTGTCTCTTTTATTTTATACATTAAAAATAAAGGATAACAAACCTATTTGTTCCATAGATTAAATATTATTATAATAATTCTTTAACAATCTCTCATTGTAAGCGATTCACAAAAGTGTATTAACCTCTTGACAAACACAATTGCATTTTAACCGCAAATTCATTTCGTCAACTTTGAATAGATGTTATTAATAAATAAATTTAAATCAAAAATTTAAAAAAAATACAATAAACAACAAATTGTTGCAGAATAGAATTGTTTTGCGGTTTTGCGATGATTTCCAATACATTTGAAACGGATGGATTTTAAAAACTGTAAAATTATTGTGCACTGTAATAAAGCCTTAATTTTATAAGTAAAGTATTAAATTCAATACATTAATGAATAAAATTCAATATTCAAATCAATTTTTTATCTTAATATTTGATATTTTTTAACTTGTACTAAGTTGATCTAATTCTGTCCACCTTATTTGTATACAGCGTCGTCGCGTTTCGATTTCACCACGTTTGTGAAACATCCCGATCTCAGTTCCGCGTTATCCATGAAGGTTACTTTTTAACGCTATATCAATTTCCAATTCTAACAAAAGTTTTGTAATATGCAAAAATCCGTAGCAAGTCTATTTCAGTAGTCATTAACTATTTGCTAATGTTTTTTTATGAATCGAAGTT
>LD688943.1:2667831-2679900 GCA_003118335.3 Papilio memnon
ATTCAACGCGGACGGAGTCGCGGGCGAAAGCTAGTCATCCATAATACGATATATATAAAGTAACAGAATTTCGCTACAATAATATTATAATAACACATCTCAATACGTCTGTGTAACTAATTAATTAATACTACAAATTCGATCTTATTAATATTATAAACTAGCATTTGTCCGCGACTCCGTCTGCGTGAAATTAAAAACACAAGTAGCCTCTGTGAGCTTCCAAACTATTCTTTATATCTATGCCAAGTTAGATCGAGATCAATTCAGCAGTTTTAGCTACAAACTCTAACATCCATCCATATCAACTCTCGCATATACAATATTAGTAAGCTGTGAAAGTTTGTATTTTTGGATGGATGTTTATTATTTCTCTAAACGGGTGTAAAATCTCCATGAAATTTGACACAGTTGTAGTGTTATGTACTTAATTTTTTAATTCCGCGCGGACAGAACGTAACGGATATGTTTTACAATAAAAATGTAAATTAATCAATTGATTTTGAAATGAATAATGAAATGAAAACATCGATAAAAGCAAAGCGTATCTCATGATAACAACGGAGAGACGTTTGATCTGTTAGAGGTTATTAACAATTCAAATTACCTCGTATTGTATTTAATCAATCAATCAAAATGAACATGGAATTGTATTTATTTAATTTAATGAAAACTTGGTGTAGGTAACTCGTTACTCGAATACTTATTTCCGCGGTATTTCCAACCATGACTTGTCCTTAAAGAAGCGAGCCTACAATTCCCTCAAAGGCCGGCAACGCAATAGTTCCTCTGGTGTTGCGGATGTCCATTGGCGTCGTTGACCATCTCTGTGTCCCGCCGATCTTTTTCCCTTTCTTATATAAAAAAAAAATACTTGGCAGACTTGCAAACCAAACATCTTTAAGAGAACGCGTAAACCTTTGATAAATCGCACAACTGTTTAGTCGCGCTTTGATTGCTATGAGCTATGGAAGTGCGCACACTACTCGATTTTTAGTTGTGCAAACAGTTGAATTGGCTGCGAACAATCGACAATCGCCCAATAGTTGTGTCCACGGAATGACAGGAACTATGACATATTGACCTTAGACACTGGTCTATATATTGCGTACATACTTAATCCCTCGAATGAAATCTACTTCAGGAATTTTATTTCGCTATGTTACCGAAAACAGCTTGAATGTTAAAGAAAAAATATATTTAAATAACTTTTGTATTCACAAAAGAGCAGTTTAATTTTCAATTATTTTAGCTCTGTTTTATAAATACGTAGCTTTTATAAACCTTGTGCTTTTAAATTAATATAACCTTTGATTTTAATGCAAATTTGAAACGAGTTTGTGTTGGAAAACAAAGCGGCCGATACTGTGCCTGACATGTCCGGCTGTGCTCTGTGCACAACCTTTACATGCATAGCCTTTCTATAACACAAAGACACAGTATTTAAATTACATTTGCTGCATTAAACGACGTTAAAGCTCGTTACACACGTTCAGTTTGTGTGCAGTTTGACTTCAGTTGTAATTTAACGTGTGTTGCGGATTTAATTAAATTCTGTATCGCGGTTCAACCGTAATATAGGTTATGTTTACAACTATTTTTTTATTCCGTGTTAACGAAGTCTCGTGCAATAGTTAGTTGCAATTTTACTGAACGAAACGGGCAGTAAACTTGTATCGTGTAAATGGGCCTTAACTCTTTTCTCGTTTATTGAATTTAAGTTTACTGCTATTATCTATATCCCTCATAAGCCATTTTTTAAACTATATTTTGTTGACATACAACCTGCAAAACTGTAAGCTGTCGTTCCCCCGTGAGCGGCTGGTTTTATCACTGTAATTTTGTTAATGGGTTTCAATTTTCCATTGTATAGTAACAGGTTGCATGCGACGTATTAACACATGTTTTGGCTATTATTTTAATTGCATAATTATTATTATGCGACGATCATTATCTCCTGTTAATTCCCGGTTGATATTATATTTTACAAATTAAAATATTATAAATAGTAATGGATTGCGGTGCCTTATGATTCTCATCATCTCATCATCACCAGCTCACTATACGTCCCCACCGAGGTGCTCGGAGCCTACCCTAAGTTAGGGTGACTAGGCCATAGTCAACCACGCTGGCCAAGTGCGAGTTGGTTGACTTCACACTTACTCGTATCTTTGAATTTCTTCGCTGATATGTGCAGGCATCACGATGTTTTCCTTCACCGTAAGAACGTCGGATAAATTATGTATATATGAAAATTCGAAAAATCGAAAATCACATTGGTACACGGTGGGATTCGAATTATTTATTTGTTATTGATAACTGAAGCAGGAAGTTCATTTGTGAGAAAAATGAATACAAAATAGGTGACCGCAGTCAACGTTAAAAAGACAGAAACCAACGTAAGAACGTGCACACCTTTGAGTAAACAATCGACAATCACACAACTGTTGTGCGATTGACGATTGTCGATTGTTTCGCAGCAAATTCAACTGTTTAGTTGCACAACTAAAGTGTAGTGTGCGCACCTCCATATAAGCTCGTAGGAATCAAAGCGATACTAAACAGTTGTGCGATAGTTTAGTCAAAGGTGTACGCGCTCTAACACACGCCATTAATCATCAGCTAAACTAAGCGATAAAGCGGAAGTCAAAGTCATTTCATAGTATAAACGGTTTTCCCAAACATTTGTATATTTAGGACTTTTACGACCTTTCTCTAAGTTGTAGCAAGTTTGATTTAAGATTTAAGGTTCTGTATTAACTACTACAAACTTACTCGTATGTTGAAGGTTTTAAGTTAATTCTTGATTGGGTTTTTTGCGTAGAATCGGCGTAGAGGCGTAGAACTGTAGACGCGTAGAAGTGTAGTGGAATCAAGAGTAATATGCAAGAAGCCTTCAGAAATTCTATAAATAAGTTAAAAATTCTCTCATTAATTGTACAATATAAGTGATACGTTTATATGTTTTTTTTTTATAAAAGCATTAAACGGAGAATATATTGTCATTTTACTGATAAAAGACAAAATAAAAACAAGAATTTATATTCGTGGAAACACAAGCACAAAGAATGCGTTTCGTGTAGCGAGCCTATGTTATACGAAATAACGAGACAGCCTCGCTTGGGGACGGACGGAAATATTTTTTAATATTTTTTCATTGTGTATCACATTGAGGTTAATTATTATATTAGTTTTATGGTTGAAAAAACTACCTTTTGTCATCTATACTAATAATAAAACGGAAAGAAAGGAATCTTTTTATACCTAACTTATTAGTTGGATGGATATATATATGGATATTTCCATATCACTTAGTAATAGGCTATAGGTTCAATAAATATTTCTTTATTATTTCCACACGGACGAAGTCACGAGTAAAAACTAGTAAATAACACTCTTTTACACAAAATTCAATATAGTCTACGAAATCTATACTAATATAATAAAGCGTAAACACACACTTCTTTGTTGCCTAAGATGTCAGCAATTATAGCATATTTTTGAATAATTCTTTTTTTAATAAAAAGCCCCACACTTACGTCACGCTTTAGGCTATATATTTTCACGCCATTAAACGTAGGGGGTAAATATATTGGATAAAAACCCTAATGTGGGAAAGAGACCATAAATTGCTGTCAACATCAAGGACGCAAGATTGCCATAGTAAGGTAATTGATATTTTGACATTTGCAATGGAGAATTTGACAAATTTAAACAATGAAATAAAGTTGAAATAAAGCCGCACGAGAACAGCTAGTATATTTATAATTCTTGGTTCACATAAAAAATGACGGCTACAAGCTGACAAATCCAGGTAATTGCTTCATTAAAAGTACTTGATATGAGTTTGTCAAATGATCGTCATTTGTTAATGTTAATCAAACGGTGACCTGGAAGGTGACTATAGCAAGCGGTCACATGAAATTATTGTACGTAATTACACTGAGTATTCATTTACGTTATCTTGTATTTTCAGTCCAGTTTATTTTTAAATAAAAATTATATTTTACGAACGGAATTTGTAGCGTAAGCTTTTAGAGAAATATGATATACTGTCAAGTTATCAATGTATTAAGAAATATTTTTTTTTAGTAACTACGTCTTTTTTTAATCAATAAGGCATCAACCTGCTCTTGTCCCTACGGAGGTTCGGCGCATTGCTCTTCCTAACATCTCTATCAAGTTTCATATCTGAAGTCACTCCCTTCTTAGTATTTAAAAAAACAAAATAATCTTTTATACCCGTATTTAAAAATAGTTTTAGATACACCACATGAATTAATGCATTAGAAAGCCTTATGTAGCACTGGATTGACGTAGGTTGATTACATTAATACAATAAACTTTAAAAGCTCGCGCACACCTCTGACTAAACTATCGCACAACTGTTTAACGCTTTGATTCCTATGAGCTTATATGTACACTACTCGGTTTTTAGTTGTGCAACTAAACAGTTGAATGGGCTGCGAAACAATCGACAATCGCACAACAGTCAAAGGTGTGCGCCCGTATATTTTACTATAAATATAGAAACCTTATAATAATATGCTTGGAAATTGCACAGCAAGCAAGCGTAGGATTATTTTAAACTGCACAAAGCAATAGAGGTAAGCAGGAACTCCTACAAAGCATGCATTGTACCAGTTTTACATTCAAAGCGATCTTATGAACAGAAATAAATTTCCCTTTGAAAATCCATACTTACATCTTTACTATTTATCGATTCTTTGAGAAAATATAGTCCAAAAATATTAACTAGGCGCACATAATGTAAAGTAAAAGAGTAATCAAAAAGATTAATCGAACTGATCAGGCAAAACTTTAATTGAACAGTTCAAATGACAGTTAAAATGTTGGCCACATACGTACAGTTTTAACTGAAGGAGGCGAACTGTCCACTCTTCAAATAAAACTGTGAGAACAAAGCGTCTATAGCGGAATTTAATTGTTTCTTCAATATTTATGTGTTTGTTTCTTCTATTTATGTGTTTGTTTACACCGGATAGCTTAAAAATAGGTGTGCACCTGAAACTAAACTATCGCACAATGGTTTAGTCTCGCTTTGATTCCTATGAGCTTATATGGAGGTACACTACTCGATTTGTAGTCGTGCAACTAAACAGTTGAATTGGTTGCGAAACAATCGCACAACAACTACGCGATAGTTTAGTCAAAGGAGTTATAAATATAGGAATCATTGACAGTTCGATGCGACTCTGGTCATATTTCATTTTACGACGCGGGTTTTATCGAACCCTTTTACGCAACAGAATTTTATCAGGGGCACATTTTTCAACAAAAATCACCATAAATTTGTTTTGTACCTTTTAAATTTGGACATCGCACGTGCTCTATCTTGTTATGTTTGGTCTAAACATTACATATGGTGTTTTATTAACTCGGATTAACAAATAAATATTATTTCTTAACAAATTTTGACACAAACAGTGGTAGACTAACAGTGGTAGAGTCCGCTTTAACATCTTCGCACGAATGGGTCGGCGCACCCGGTGCAATGCCACGACCACACAGACCTTCTCCTCCGTCGATAAAGGGTAGGCAACGCATCCGCTATCGCGAATGTCTATGGGCAGCGGTCGCTTCGCCATTTTGGCACATTCAGGCGGTCGCTTGCTCGTTTGCCACCTTATAATATAAAAAAAAAACTGATCTTCCAGTTTATATCAATTCATTAATTGGAGACCTTTACTTAAAATCTCATATTAAAAAAAAACGATTTAACCAGGCAGTCATTATCACTATAATCTTACTTCTTACGATAATATTATAAACTAGCTGTTGCCAGCGACTTCGTCCACGCAGTATTAAGATAAAAAAAAGCCTATAACATGCCCGTCTATGTCAGCTACCCTTCAGTGAAAGTCCGGTCGAAGTCGGCCCAGCCGTTTCGGAGATTAACCGGAACAAACGCGGCTTGCGGACATACAGACAGACAAAAAAATTCAAATGCGATTTTCGTTACCAGCAACGTAAATACATCATCTTTCCGAAATCTGTAATTTATCTTTTAATATTACAAACAGACACTCTAATTTTATTATATGTATAGATGCTTATGTTTAGATGGATGGATGTTTATTATAGTTAGATTCGTAATCTCCAGAACGGCTCAACGGATCTCTTTATTAGCACAGATGTAGATCATAGTCTGGAAGAACATGTATGTTACTTTTTATTTAATTCCAGCCAGTTGTATCTTATTACTCGATCACAAAAACATGACAACTAACTCTGATGACGTCATCATACTTCAGACGTTCACTTCAGGTTTAAAAATTACTATCTTACTAATATTATACTCATAAATGCGAAAGTTTAGATGGATGGATGTTTGTTAAAGTTTCTAGCCTAAACGGCTAAACGTATCGCGATGAAATTTGGTATAGACGTAGGTGATAGTCTGGAAGAACACATAGGCTACTCACTTTTCTTTTCTTTTTTTAATTCCACGCTTACGGAATAGCGAATGAAAGCTACTTGGATAGAAAACTATCCATTTAAAAATTATATAATCGAAAAACTGTCTATTAAACTAACAGAAAGGTGATCAAGATGTATCAGCAGAACTTGTAGAAAAAAATTACTTTGAATTTTAATAGAGGTGTAGAATAACGAGTTTCTTCTTCAAGTATTAATTAAAATCACTTCAACATTGCTCTTTTAACTTATAACCCATTAAGGTAGTCAAATATCTCGTAAACCGACTTTATAATCAAGTGTCTCTTAACAATTTTACTTCAGTAGCTGTTACAACATAATTCGCGTATTAAAACAGCTTATGAGAATTAGTTGTTTTTTTTTTAAAGAATTTTAAGAGGAAAATAAAACTTTTGTTGGTCATTTTATAAGAAAACCTGCATAAATCTCTTTAAGCATGGTTACAAGATTAGTGAAACGCCAGATGTGTGGTTGGGCTTTGAACCTTATTTATTGTAAGCAAGTCTTAAGTTATGGTTATGTGGAAACCCTTGCATTAAGAGTATGGGTTTACTTAGTCCAGTATTATATGCTGTGATAATAATAATCTTGTATAAGACAGTTAAGTTAAATTGGCCTTTATATTAAGGTGGCATCAAATCTGTTTTAATATGGTTAAAATATTAAATGCAAAGATCGTTTCCTGTATGCTTTCGGACTGAGAATATTAGTAAGATAATTATTTTAAAGATATTTAGATAAGCACAATATTTATTGAGACAAAAAATTTACAAATTATTACACAAAAATATTGAAAAATGTTAAGCGATATATCGGAATTCAAAACGACATTTAGGCTGACACGACTGGCTGATAGAGGCTTAGATAACTAATTATTTTACGGCTATTACTCACGTCTACTTTCTTTCGGTGACGGCACCGACCAGTTTCTCAGTCAGAGGCTCAGATAGCTTAAAAATGACGTCACTGTCAAATAAGGGAACAAAATCCGATATTTCCATCACATATTTTACACGTTCGATTGTTATCTGACAATTTACAATTTGGTGGGACAGGCCCTTACTATCGTAATGTTTTAGTAACAATAAACTCTAGACATGTTAATTTTTTCCTATCACGTACAAAGTTGGGTCTGAAACAATAGGAATAAATGATGTGAAATTGTAGAGGTCGCCACTTGGGTTATATTTCTTTTTTAAAGCGCCCTCTACTGTGAATACAATGCTACCAATTGAAATTCACCAGGCTTGTATGACTAGGTTTTTTCCACAAAAACGTCTGTTACGGAAAACTAGATCTAACAACTAATCGGACAGAGCGAAACTTGTAGAAACGTCTTTGTTTAGTTTTTTTTATACAAGCTACAAACCTTCAATTCTAACTGAAGAGTCCGACTGTTGAATTTTTGCTGTATTTAATATCATCAAATATGAAGATTAATTTTCATAAAGTAAACGAAAAAGTTTCAAAAAGGGTTCGTCGTATAAATGTTGATTTCCCTCGTGCACAGGACGTTTTAATTTGGTGCAACTTCATTTTTTTGGTTTACATTAAACACGAAACTTTTATGATGACTAACACCTAAGTTACAATTAGAATACTTTATTACATTTTTAATTGACATTTTAACATGTGTATTATATTTCTTTTAAAAAACATTTGACATGGCCTTTGTTGATAATTTTTTTGGAAATTAAATATTAGACAAAAATTTTACATTATTATAATATTATATTTATTTTGATTGCTTTTGAGTATAATAAATAATTTAAAAATTAATGAATCGTATTAATAAAGAGTAAGATTCACCAATTCTTTGGTTTGGTTTTTCTCGCATATTTTTCACTTTACCGTTTTTTACTTAGAGTGCACGTCCCCAGTTGAAGTCAATCTGTATATTGAGTGAGGAGTGTCGATTGACGGCCATTTGTATGCTAATGCCTCCCTTACGTCATACGCTACGATTGTTAATCGATTCACTTTGATATCGTTAGATGAATATAGCAAAATTAATTTACTATTTTCTAAAGTAACCAGCTAGATCTGAAGGAATTATAAATAAAAACGGATTAAGTACTAACATATTTAACTTAATTAAAAATATTAATAATTATAATATAATAAAAAACATATATAATAGATAATTAAAAAATTTAAATTAGATAATTAAAAAACTACTTGTTGGTACTTTCCCCAGCTGATAAGCATAACCTTTAAAACCACAACATCGGTCCCCTCCTTTACCTTACCTAGATCAGAGGCTGGCGTCGCTTGATGCTCTTCCTAAGACGCACTAGTTTTTCCTTATATTATTCATAAGTCTATAATTTCACAAAAGTAATTACATTGATATTTTACTATGGAACTGAGCAATCTAAAACCGTACTACTCATTTCCATAACTTTACCATTTGCATAAATATATTTTGTCCCTTTCATTCTCTTTGTATAAACAGAGATGACAGTAATTGTAAATTACTAATGTCATTACGTAGTCTTCATTCCTTTCAAAATAAAGCATTCTCGCAAACATTTACGAGGTCAAAAAAAGTTAAAGCACCATTCATTATAACTGAATAGACAGTATATTTTATTGTAATATTTTCCTTATTTATGCTTTTGATTGATTACTTAGTAGAGATACTAAGAGTATTATAAATGTCAATGATGTATCAAATAACAGAATGTCTTCTAATACTTTACTCGCAATATTTCGTAATTAAATAGGAATAAATAGAAATTGTGTCCTGTTGGTTTAATTGAAGTAATTTATAACATTTTCAAGCATAAATTATGAACGCTACAATGTTTTGAAGATTAATTTGAATTATGCAAATATAAAAACGACATTTAACAGTGGTAGAACCCGCTTTAATATCATCGCACTGTAGGGCCGACTAGCCCCACGCTAGCGACCACACAGAAGACAGGCGTCAAGTGGAAGCAATTCCGCTGTTCGTCTAATGAGTGTGGGTGCCGTAGGCCTAACTTTACTCTCTTTTCAGAAAGGAAAGGGGATTTGATGGTAGAGGAGACGCATAGGAAGGGAAAATATCCTCTTTATGTGCGTCTTCTCTTCCGTCGATTAACGGTAGGCAACGCATCTGCAATTGCGGATGTCTATGAACAGCGGTCGCTTGCTCGTTCGTCACCTTATGATAAAAAAACTATTTTTTTCAACTGGTAGTTTTATTTTTAATAACTATAATACATCTATTACAAGGTATTTCATTAAAATATAGATAAAGCTTAGAAAAAAAAGTGAATCGTTTCAATTTTCCGGAGGTTCTTTGTAGCGACTCCCTTTTAAATGTTATACAACGTTTTGTGATGCAATGTTTGACTCATTTACTGCCTTTTTCTACATTTTCTCGAAACTAAATTATTTTCGTATGCAAACGCTTTATTGTCGTCGCGGGGAAGTCGTTACTGCGACGTCTTTATCGTTTAAATAAACCCTTTGAAGTTCTCGAATAATTAAAAGACTATGATATTAGAAGTTCTAATTACTTTTCATATAAAAGGAAGGGAATTCCAAGAAATCAAGTACGTAAATATAACCTAATTCTGAACTTTGGATCCATAAATAATATAATTATCATATAAGCATGATGCTAAGTTTACAAAAACCGCCATTTTGAACGTCAATGACATTGCGTCGAAATGGGTAGGAAATAAACGTCCTCGACTCGTTAGTAAAGTCTATCTTACGAGTTAAGTGGTCGCTAAAAAGACCCTTAATGTAAATTTAGTATGAGAGTCGAACGGCAGTAACCTATAGCGTGTAAAGATGTAAAGGTAACACATAAAACGGTCAAGAGTTCCTGTTCACACGAATGAGTTTCATCGCTTCGCTTTACTGCTAATAGACACTTATTACTTTACGACGCGACTGTACTCGATTACGGGTCAGTCGGAGACATTGGATGAGTTTTTGTTAACTTTGGCGTGTATTTTCCGCAATTTTAATGTATGATCGATCGTGATTAAGATAGACAATGATGGAAGGTTTTTTAATACGGAGTAAATGTCACTTGCGGATCCCACGCACTTAATGTTAATATACCTTCCTATTTTCTTTTCGTATTCACATTAATAATGTAAATAGAGCGGGCATACCTTTCACTAAACTATTGCGCAACTGTTGTGCGATTGTCGATTGTTTCGCAGCCAATTCAACTGTTTAGTTGCACAACTAAAAAACACCTCCGTGCGCACACTCGATTTTTAGTTTAGTTTAGTTTAGTTTTAGTTTAATGGTATGGAGATACAAGTTCATAGGAATCAAAGAGAGACTAAACAGTTGTGCGATAGTTTAGTTTCATGTGTGCACGCTATTAAACATGTATTATATTAGAACATAGTTCAACAAAATGGTCACTTATCTATTTAAATGATAGATATTACTATATTTAAAAGCCATTTCGCGTCCACTCTGGTGTGTTTGTCATATCAGATAATCGGTCGACATCAAACATGATTTAGCACTTAGGTTCAGAAATGTTAGTTTAGCGAAATACTAAATTAGTAGTTCCTATTCTAATCTTTATATGAAAACGATTTGTTAATATCCATTGGGTCTGTAATCTCGTATAGATTAAGTCTTTATTTTCTATACTAATATTATAAGGAGGAAAGATTTGTATTTTTGGATTTTTACTAGAAATAACTCTAAAACTACTGGGCCGATTTCAGAAATTCTTTGACCATTAAAAAGCTACGTTATCAGTGAGTAACATAGGCTATATTTTTTATTATTTTTTAATTTCACGCGAGCGAAGTCGCAAATAACAGATGTTTAATAAAATTTTATACAATAATATTATGCATTTCTGTTCATCTTTTATTTATTTTAAAATTAACAGAAAATGAAGGTATGTATACAAACTTCCTATGAGTTTAAATAATTCGTCAATTTGCTTGTAGCTTTCCTTAATACAAAATGTAATGGAATTTTAAATTAACTCTTGAACAAAGTTTGTTCTAGTTTGTAAGAAAATGTAAATTTTATGATCATCGTATTTAATTTATGAAATGTGGTTTTACTTGTACAATATGCAACATCGTAAACGAAATTTTCTATTTACGAAAATATCTAGCTTTCGCCCGCGACTCCGTCCGAGTGGAATTAATATTATAAAAAACTAAAGTGAGTAGCCTATGCGTTCTTCCAGACTATCCTGTACGTCTCTGCCAAATTTCATCGAAATCCGATCAGCCGTTTAGGCTACAAACTCTAACAAACATCCATCCAGCTAAACTTTCGCATTAATAATTTTAATTTGAAGTATGAAGTAAATATTTTTCATACAGTTATAACTGTTACTGTTGTAACATTTTCACATACATATTTATATCAATATTTTTAAACATAAAGAAAGGGACGTAATTTTACACTTTACTACTTCAACTATTATATCCCATATCATCATTAGCTCACTCTAAATCCACTGAGAGGCTCTGAACCTACCCTTAGTTAAAGGTGACTACGCCATCAACCACGCTGGCCCACTGCGGTCCTTCTCACATATCTTTGAATTCAATTAACTTATTAAAACTTTCGTGAGACATTATACTATATAAATTATAACACGGCTCAACTCACGTGGGA
>LD688943.1:2714424-2727352 GCA_003118335.3 Papilio memnon
GTAGAACTATTGCTAGTTAACGTTTTTCTTCTATTATCTACCATATCAAGAAACACATGAAACATTTAGTATAAGTGTGTCTCACGCATGAGTGCGAGAAAGGGGGGCGCGGGCGGCGGGCGGTCGTCTTTGCCGGTGAGGGGCCGCAGCCGGAAGTCGAGCAGCTCCAGAAACTTGAGCATGAGCGCGCTGTCGATGGAAGGCACGATCTCCGTGAGCCGCGAGCGTAGCAGCTCCAGTGAGGGGTACACGTACGTCTCGATCAAACCCGGCAGCAGCCTGCGGATACTGTCACCTATCTAGTAGGAGAAAAAACAAACATTGAAGAGAAGAGAACCGAACAGACTTAAAGAAACCTTAAAAGTCAGTAAAATTCTCACAGGTGGAAGATTGCTCTTCAGCCAGGCATTGACTAGCGGCGGCAAGCCGACCACCTTGGTGTCCAGATAGACCATGCCGCAGCGCGACACCGTGGCCGGGGACGCCACCGCCAGGTCCGCCACCTCGAAGATCATCCGCTGCCGGTCCGTCATCTTCATGATCTCACCGCTGGACAGGCACAGTTTCTTGTTGTCGTCCAATACCTGATACAGATTCATTATAAATTATATTAGAAGTAGTAACCGATTTAAGTAGGTTATAAAGATTGGTACAACCATTTTCATTACCGTATTCATATTCTCGATCCACACAGCGTCTACCGGCCCGTCAAAAATGTACCAGCGTTTGTCTAAGTCCTCGACTGCGATCCCGGCGCGCACCAGACTCGACAAGATACCATCCGTCCTGATCACCAAATGAACAAGACAATTTGGGTATAACGTTAGAAATACGTTATTCTTTTGAGAATTAGAATAAGGAATGTATATTACCACTCGTGAGTTTGCAGATCAAACTCCCCGTAGAGCTGGCCCATGGTGATAGACTTGGGGTTGACGACGTAAGTGTGCACCGGGGTGAATGGGAACCCGTCTGGGGCTAGTTTGCCCTTGATCGCTGTCAATGCGTCGCGTAGCACCTCGTAACACTGCGGACCACAAATAATTCAATAATCATGTTTTTTTTACTATTGTCCATTTTAAAAACTAATAAAAAATTCACAGCACCGATTGCACAACTAACCTTTGTTTTTCCAGATCCTGCAGGTCCCACCAGCATGAGGCCGTGTCGCACCACGGTGGTCTCATATAATTGAATTATCTTGAAGATAAACGCTGAAATACAAAAAACATTACAGACCAAACCATTTGAATTAACGGGTTAACCTTAAGGGTTATGCACGATTTTTTCGTTTTAAATACCATAAATTAAAACAGGTAGTAAATTGAACATAAAGAACAAAAAATATTTTTCAAAATAGTCTTTGTGTAAGGAAGTAAAGACTGATGTATATGGTAAATGCATCATCATGCATTTAAGGGTTAAATTGTTATGAAAATTCGAGTTCAGTATAAAAAAATCTACGTTATTACTTACTGTACAATTCATCATAACCTCTCTTCACTAGTATGTTCCTGATAGACTGCTCCATAATACCGTAGTCTACTACAGGAATCTCAACACGAGGGAACAGATCAGATATTATACCTAAAAAGCAAAAAAGGTACAATTATCGTGACTATTTAGGTATAAGATTTCGTGAAGACGAATTGAGAATCTCTTCCAATTTCTTTGGTTATCAAATTAAGATTGACGAAAGCTTACCATTAAATAACAGCAAATCATCAGCAAGGAACTTGGGCACGTTGACATCTCTGAGCGCGCGCAGTACGATCTGACGCTCGTCGCCGTCCGGCATCTGACGGATGAGATTCCCCGCCACCAAGATCACAGTCTTCACCGCACGCATGCCGAAGTCATAGTGGTCCTGACACATTTCATATATAAGTAGAATCTATCGACTATAACCTATCTACAGATCTCTCTATGATTTTCAAGTAACAAATGACAATGGTTCAGTAACCTGTGACGACAGCTGTTCAGAGCTAAGTCTGAATGTGGTCGTTATCTTGCCCGCCAGGATCTTCGCCTCGAAGAATCCGTAAGAGAACAGCGAGATCTCCGCGATAAGGGCGTAGTCAGGTACCATCATAGCGATCGGACGGAACAGAGCTTTCAAATTATCTGGCAATTCTGTTCGACCTGATAATAGGAGAAACATAGAATGATGATATATGAATAACGGATTTAGTATCAGTAAGTCAAACATGTTGTTTCCGCACCAGCATATCCCGGATTCATAGTGATGAAGACGGAGCAGGACATCTTGAGCGGCAGCTCACAGCCTTCAAAGATAAACCTATCCTGTTTTGCGATCTGAGCTTTTTGGATTGTAACCACCTGGGAATTAAAATCAAGCAATAATCATTAGAACAAATTCTAAATTATTGACCACCTTACAGACAGCTAGGAAAACGGTTAAAGAGCTGATAAGACGTTTTAGAACAACATTACCTGCTGAGCAACCACAGACAGTACTTCAATGTCGATCCGATTGAACTCGTCAAAGCAAGCCCATGCGCCGGACCTGACCATTGAGGTAAAATTACTCCCACAATGTATTACGTTTATATTTGTAGTTATATTTACTATGTTAATATATCTTACGCCGCCAGACCCTTGAAGAACTTGCCCATGGCCATAAAGTCGAGCTGGTCAGAGCAGTTGAACACCACGCACTGCACCGCTAACGCTTTCGCCAAGTCCTAGATAATAATTACACCATTGTATAATATTAAAACCTGGTGCGCAGTGAGATACTTTTTTATTTTAAGGCCCTTCACCATTCCATTCGATTTCTGGAGTCAGCTACACTAGTACATCTTACACTCTAAATCAGTTTAAGAGCTGTATATACTGCACAATACCTTGGTAGTCTCAGTCTTGCCGGTGCCAGCAGGCCCGGCGGGCGCGCCACCGAAGCGCAGGTGCATGGCGCACATCAGCGTCAAGTAGCAGCGGTCAGTCAATGGTGTGATCACCAGACGACCACTAACAACACGGGAAAACTTAGGACCAATCTTCTCAAACATACTAATTTGAAACATACTTGAAGGCGACGAAGACATTGTAAATAGTACGATCTCGTCACAGATGTAAGACTTAATTGAAGGAGAGCGGCAAGAGTATTTTACAGTAGTAAATGAGGAACAAAGAATCTAGAATGCTGGATAAGGTAGAGTGTTACCTGTTACCCAAGTATTCGTTCTGGTATGTAAATACGGAGTTAAGTGCGCGCACGTCGCATGTGTTCTGGCTGAACTGGCGGTAGTACGCGGATGTGTCCAGGTGGTCCTCATCCTGGTAGATCTCGGGGGACTCCCCCTCCTCTAGCGGGTTCATTTCGCGGACCATTTCGTAGTACCTGCAGATTTACTATTGTTAAGACTCCATCTCATATCAAAAGTTAGTAACTATCCGTACGTTTTCCGATATTAATACTTATTAATACCTTAGTTGACAGGTCCATTGGAAGTCGTTAACGTTCCTAACGTTCTCGTCGACGAGCGTGGCGGTGACGTCACGCGCATGCACCTCTATCACGATGAGCGCACACAGCACCTCGCGCTGGAAGAACGTCAGCTCGCCCTTCACCAGCGCACGCAAGCTGTCCAACTGCACAAGATTTATCATATTTCAATATACAGTAAGAGCACAGAAAAACACCACATGATCTTTAGTTGATATTGTGATGATTTGAGGTATCTCTCCTAAGCAAAGTTATCTAGTTTATCTGCTAGGGGTTTTTTTAATTAAAGTTGATTACTATAGTCTTATATTGTCTTTCTCTTGTCTATAAGTCTACATCATCAGTTTTACCTGTTGCAGCATCTGTTCAAAGAATTCCTCCATGCGGTACTCCGTGATGGCCTCTTCGACACCAGCCGTCCATGCGAGCTGCGAGCCCGCGATCACCACCTGGCCCGGCCACCGCAGCACCCACTGGTTGCGTGGCAACCGGTACAGCTCCTCCAGCCCCGCCACCAGCGTCAGACGAACTGCAAGATATGCGTAATCTTACGAGTACGTATATCGTACGAAAGCACTACAGAAATAATTTTCTATTTTCAATTAAATAATTGTAATCAATGTCAATTGTATTGCTCACTTGTATGCCTCATAGTATCTTCTAACAGTAAGAGCCATTGCTCCACGTTTGAGGTTGGATAGAATTTGTATTTCAATTCCACTATTTCGCCTTCACTCGAATGCATTTCTGTTATCTTCAAATCGAGCTCGAAAGTAACCTGAAATAAAAATCTATCTTAATACGCATAAAAAAATCATGAGATTAAAATAATTGTCATCAATATCATCAGTAGATATAAACAAATGCTAAGCTTACCTTGGCGATGTTCTCAAAGCACTTCCTGAGATGTGGCTGCACGGCGCGAGGGTTGCGCGACTGCGATAGGATCTCTAGCAGTTCGTCGTCGCTGAGGAAGAAGAGACGCGGGAACCGTAGCCTCTTCACCTCCATGTACTCGCTGAGACCTCGAGCCACGATCTCCAGAAGGTGTATCGCTTCCACCAGACTGTCGAGCAACCGACTATCCGGACATGTTACCATTATCTGAAATATATCAATGGTAAATCTTGAGGTTTTATTTCTCTATGAAGTTGTATTATATGTCGAGAACATGACATCAAAATCTAAATACCTTGGGGCAAGCAGCAGCAGTGCCCATGATCCTGCGCCAGATCCTCTCCATGGTTCCATATTTCTTGGCTTCAAAAGGCAGCTGACGCGAGATATCTTCAGAGTTGAAAATCGGCTCCAAGTACATCCATTGCCTGACATAAAGTATACTTGAATAAAAAACTTAGACAGTCAAAAAGCTAGACTAAAAATCATAATTTGTTGAGAACTTCTATGATGTCTGTATATCGGTATGCAATTCTACATGATCAGTTCGTAATGTTAAAGAAACGCCAATAATGACGTTTGAGGTCCAAATCACATGGCAATAAGTGCTCACGTACTTTTGGCATTCGATCCACTCGTCGACGACGCGCTGCGTGAGGCGCAGCTTGTCATCCCACTCCTGGATGCGCAGCTCGAAGGCCGCCTTGAAGGGGCTGAAGCCAAGCTGCTGCGTATTCAGCAGGTGCTCGTCCAGCAACTGCAGCGTCTCGTCTGCTATCTTCATTATGTACGTACCTAAACAATTATTTTACTAACTTAAAACCACATCCCATATTTAGTGTTTTAGGGTAACCCTCACAACTGTAACTTAGAAAACATCCATACTGATATTATAAAGAGGAAAGATTTGTATTTTTGTATGTATTGAAATAACTCAAAAACTACTGGAACTTAGGCTGTGTTTTTATTATTATTTTAATTTCACGCGGACGTAGTCGCGAACAACATTTAATTGTACATAATCTAATAAATAATTTTCTTACCTGTAGTCTTATAAGGCGATATTTCCATGACCTTGTTAGCCCACTCATTGAGCATTTTGTCGAGTGACTGCTCGATGACATATTCCTTGGAGGCGAGCTCGCCGATCTCCGAGATGAGCGTGCCGTGCGCCGCCACGCCCTGCTTCAGGCACATTTGGAACGTCTGTTTCTCGTTCATTGTGACTGTGATACCTAAAGTAACAGAAAAATATAATAGATCAATAGTAACATTCCTAGATAGTAACTATTACTCAAACCGTAGTTCGACAACAAGTTACTTAATGCTGGATTTTGAATTTATCTTTTATATTGAAAAGATAACTCACCGGCTCTATCCATAAACTCCTTCCAGTGCCTTTCCTTCATTCCGGGATTCTTGACAGCTTGGAGGATCGGTATCAGTGGTTTGAAGTTATCGATATCGTCCTGAGAGATTCAAAGATTCATTTCCACGACAATTACATATTGTATATCAATGCCTATAAATGTTAAAAATATTGCTGATTTACCCTAATATCCACAGCAACTTTCTGTATCTTGGGCAGATCGGCAAAAGTTCGGATGCACTTTAGTATGGTCTTGTAGTATTCACTGACGAGAGGCTCGATGGTGTCAGCATCGACATACATCAACGGGTTGTCGAACCACACCTCGCGAGATTTTAGGAAATCTATAAAATTGCTTCACTTATGAGTTTTCGCACACAAACACAAATTTCCTTATTTTAAATAATACTTTAATCTCATTACACATACCTGAAGCTGTCACCCAGAGGTTCCTATACGGCTCAAACTCTTTGACAAGTTTGTTAAGATCCGCAAACGGTATTACGGGCTGTCCGAACAGTTTCTGCCGCTGGTTGAGCACACGGCCCCAATCTTGCGACTCCTTCATCGCTTTCCACGCTTTTTTGATATCGTTTGCTATTTCATGCAACTACAAAACAGTAAAATTCGATCTTAAATGTATCACCATTCACTACCTAAAATCCCTACAGATAGACTACATCACACAAGTTCTCTCTTCATTAAGAGCACCTACACGTTACCAATCGATTTTCCACCATAAGTTACGTTTAAAATACAAAATGCTATGTTGTTATCAATATCTACAGCACCCTGGTCATGTCGTTTTGCAGCGTGAGCGCCATGCACTGCGAGGTGAACATATCGATCTTGTCGAACAGTGTCTGCTCGTCCTGCTGGTGCAACTTCCAGAACTTCTCTTGCTCCTCCTCCAAGAAGTCCGTTGTTGTGTCAACCTGGACAATTTTTTTAAGGAAAATGCAAAAGGAATGTTAATTTAAATTGACAATTTGAAATTGAAACTAGCCTGCTTTGTAATAACAAGCGGCCATCCTATAGCCTCCCATAACGCGTTGAAATCTTCATTTTCTAGCGGCGTAAAGAATACATCTAACACTTCGTAATCCTGAAATAAAACGAGTCTATTAAATGACTTTCTGTACTGTATATTTTGTATCTTTTGTACCCAAAAATTAAGCGTAGAATCTAACCATTGGACTACATTTAGAAAACTTATTTTACCGTGGAAATTTTCTTCATGTTGTCATCTTGTGTCTTCAATGCGAAAGGTATGCCTTCCATCCACTCTCTGATCTCGAAGACCTGCTCGATAGTGTTTGGTTTCTCGCCCAACTTGCGCATCACTGACTTGTACGTCATGATGACGTCATCTACCGCGATGCGTACCTCCTCCGCCCACATTACTAGTAGCGCCTTCATTATATCTGATCGCTTCGTTACTAGCAGTTGCTGGAAAAAAAGCCAAGGCTGATGTTTTTCACATTGATAACCTTCTAGTCAGTATGAAGTTTAGCTAAAGAGGTACCTTTAGTGTGTCAACGTTAATAGAGAAGGGCCCAATAGTAATGTACTGTGGCAAACGTAGAATAAGCGCCTCCTTAGCGTCGTAGTGCATCTGCACCTCTTCTCTCGTCTCTGACGCTGAATGCTTCTCTTCTCGGAAGTTTCTATTCAAGTTAATAATTATTTTAAAACAAATTATCTTAAAATATCTTAGAATGTGTAAGGGGGACTCACTCGACATAGTCCTCGATGGTGAGAAGGAATATATCCCTGTATTCTTCGTACTGTCGCATGTACGCTTTGAGCGGGATGATCGCCTTGCGGTACGCCTTCAGCAGCCTCTCGCGAAAGTCCACCACGTTAGGTTCCATTAAACCTAAAAAAGTGACGATCAAGTCACTCTATGATGAAAGAGACTACAGAGAGATGATTACAGAGATCTGACTTTCAGCTTTTTTCCCGTACTCTAGAACTTGAGTAAGCTCTGAACGGTTTAGGTCTTCCAAAGTAATAAACACAATAAATAATAAATTGAAAGCAAACCTATAGAAGTAAGAACAAGCTCGTTATCGAAGACCAGACCGGTTAGTATCATGGGGTGTACTTGCGGTATGAAATGGCATCGGTACAGCATTTCGCGGAATAAACGCTGAATTACAATCTAAAAAGACAAGCCATCAGTTCATTTGTAGAAAGTAAAAGAAATGTTTTTAAGGAAACATACACAAAACATACACATCCCCAGGAAGATTATTATGGCTACGAAGAAAAGAAATATTGAATAGTAGTACACATTAACTGACTTCAAACTGCTCCAGAGGCGTGGTATAATAAGGTCCATCCTCGTTCATCATTAGATGAAAGTAGAAGAGTGGCGGCGTGTGCGAGGTGAAGGGGGAGTTGATGAGGTCGCTCGTGTCCCACTCATAGTCCTCCTCGCAGCTATACGTTACTAAGCAGGGCGTCTCGCACAGCGTCACAAACATCAGCATCGATTGCTCGATGCAGTACCGAAGTGCATACTGGCAAGAAATGCATTAATAAGTAAATTCTTCCGCCCTCATTATCTTCCTGCATTCCCAACGTAGGGTCAACATAGGATATATTTCTATGTAGAAACTCTTTCAATATGGTATTACCTGCATACGGAATCGTACGAGCTGCACGAATCGACATAGTTTGCTAACAGAGTAGAACTGCCATTGCTTCTCGTATATGTTGAACCATCTGAAAAGACATATATAAATAAAACTCCTATAACAATAGTAGAGCCAATTAAACTGATCATTTACCCTTTCCCAACATCTCTGAACGACATTCTGATGGCATGCGCGGTGTTGTTCAACCAAGTTATGGTCAAATATTTGAGCATCTGGCAACAAAAACAAATATCATATCGGCTCATCGTATTACCTAGTAGAATAAAAAGTTAATTAAAACATCGCTACCATTTGCGTGCAGTGCTGTTGTGCAGCATCAAACTCAGGCAGTCCGACATTTCTGCCGTAATTTAAGGTGAAAAACAACATCCCTTCCACCTGAAAATTAAAATCAAAACCAGTCGCATTGTATAATACTAATGTTGCAAAAATTTTGTGACCAGGAGTGTACATTTTCATTGACATGTAAGCACTCCACTTCTTACCTTTAAGCATTCATCGACAACCAAGTGTATGCAAGAGACGGACTCTGTGAGTACATACAACGAGTACCATTGGTTGTACTTCATACGTCCAGCGAAATCTTCCATCACACATTTCTTACGACCTGAAACAACATTGGAATAAATCTACCAGTAAAAGACAAGTGATTTATTACATTTGACTAAACTATCGCATGACTGTTGTGCGATTGTCGATTGTTCCGCAATAAATTCAACTGTTTAGTTGCACAACTAAAAATCAAGTAGTGTGTGCACCTCTATATACGCTCATAGGAATCAAAGCGAGACGAAACAGTTGTGCCATAGTTTAGTCAAAGGTGTGCGCGCACTCTCATTAACCGTCCCTAAAGACTCGCAGGTTAGCATTAAAACTTACCAAACTTCGGCACAGGGGGTACATATTCTTTGGTCGGTGGTCGAACAAAGTTGTACATGCCGGGGTATTTCTGTATCATGTATATCATCTTCATTTTGCCTTCCATCTTTGAGTAAATGAGCTCCGCCTAGTTAAGAAACATCACTAATTACATATCTTTAGTACATAATAAAATTTTTCTGTGTTGAAATTAGCAAATGTACGAAATAAGTCAAGTGACAACTGTATCAGGACACCAGTAATATCGAAAGGACATAGAATCTCGCTTGTCCGGCTCCAAGGACCAACCTCTTGTCTAAGCCTAAGCATATGTTCCTCATCCACGTCCTTAGCCTGCTTGTGTATCCGCACCATTCGTACGATGCCCGGCATGTACTGCAGCGGCATCAGCGGCAGCCCGTGCAGGATCAAGCAGTCCAGATATAAATAGAACCTAACAAATGATGTAATCGAAACCCATTTTACTGCTTATTTTCATGAAGACAATTCTATAATAAAATGAATTAGTACTAACCGATCGCTGCTGGAAAGACTAAACTTTCCAACAGCAATAATGAAGAAAGATCAATTTTGTTGGTTAATTCGAAAGTTTATTGAATTGCATAGGACAATGATAATTGAAAACTGCAGTATATTTGTGTAATAACCTTATATTATTCTCCACTTCGTTGCGGAAATCAATAGCGAATTTAACTCGTTGAGAAAACGTCTCGGGGTCGTCTGCTTTGAACATCAGACGAATACGGGGGATGCTGGAATTTATCAACAACTTTAGTACGAGGTCCAAGGAGCAAAAGACTTCTCCTTTTCTAGATGATGCAACCATAGACAGATAACACTTTATTTCCATGGGTGTGGGGTTTTCAAAAGCATTTTATAAAACAACAGCTGTTCCCGTGCGGCTTCATCGGCGTGAAATTACAAAACTTTATTTTATTGTTTACATTTGTCAAATTATCAATTGCAAATGTCAAAATGACATGATACGATGACAAACCATGGCAATCTCGCTTCCTTGATGATGGCAGCAACTTATGGTCTCTTTCCCACGTTAGGGTTTTTATCCAAAATATTCACCCCCTAAGTTTACTAGCGTGAAAATATATAGCCTAAAGCGAGACGTGAGTGTAGGGCTTTTTATTAAAGAAAGAATTATTAAAAAATATGTTGTAATAGCTGACATCTATGTATCATTAAATATGGTGCTCATTAAGTGTGTCCATTATCCACATGACGTCTTCCAGTCGATAATTATTTCTGGTATTTTCTTGTCTACAACTGTCATATTTAAAATCACTCACTTGAACCGTCGCTTGGAGCCATCCAACGCCATCACTTCCCACTTATCAGTGAGTTTATCAAAGCTGTATATCGCTACATTAGTCCACTGGAATCAAACTATATCGTTAATATCTAACGGTTGCCCATTGGTTGAAATTTGACCTAATTTATAATCAAAGATTTTTTATTGTTACGATTTTTAAAAAAGGACACTCCTATTTCCTTTAGTATATTTTTAAGTATAATTATAAAGTACCTCATACAGGTTGTTGAGCATTTGTATAATATCCCCAGGGCCCCTGTTGGCACCTTCCTCTTTGGGCACGAACGCGAGCCCGGGACACGGGTAGAGCTCGCCTTCGATGTTACCCAGCGCCAGCCATTCCTCTGGGACCCTAGTGTGAATATGACAAATTGTACATCTAACGAATTAGTTCACAAAGTGACGTTTTCGGACACTTTAAGAATCGTGGTTACCTAGACACCAATCGGAACGAAACGAAGAACAGTTGCCAGAAGTTTGACACACCGTTATTAGCACAAATTTATGAACATAACTTTGAATACAAACCTGCAATCAAAGTCGGTATTGTCGAATACCTCCAGATCCAACTTGGGGTATGTGCTGTACAGACCATAACGCACGTTGTTCTGTATGGGATACTCCGACGGCGGGATCAGCCAGTACGGTTGAATTCCCAACTCTCGAAGCATTTTCTGGTACATATAACACGTATTATACTATCCGTGCACGATAACATGAGACATAAGTCTGATGACGTCAGAGTACACTGACGCTTGTAATTCGAATCAAAAGATGACGACGAACTACAGGTATACCTTGATATTAGAAGCTAGGAACTTCCTCCTTAGACGTTCGATTTTAACCAGCCTAGGTAACTCTTTCGGCAACACAACACTCAGGAACTGCAGCTTCGGGACGAACGTTTCAAATGGGAATTGCTGCAATTTAAAATGTTGGCAAAGTTTAAATGCGTGAAACACGAACACTATTGCTATCCCTGCTTTTGGGTAAAGAATGGACAGGACGGAAATATTCATAGTAACAATTATCATGAACTAGTTCTTTACTCTTAAATTGACACGTCGAACAAAAGAGTACTCTAATAAGAGTCTAATATAATTTGGATTAATTTAATTCCCTGTAGACTTACGACACTCTCGTCCTCCCTGTAAGTAGTCCAGCGGCCAGGCGGCAGCAGAACCTTCGGCTTCTGGGGCTTGGGTAAGGAGATCAGCATCGGAGCCAACTTGTCCGTTTTTGCCTATCATTAACACGAACATATACAATACCGTACCCATTAAATTATTTGTCGTTAAGTTGAATAACCTATTTTTAATTTACGTATTTCTTGTTACATTATTTTCCCCTTGCGCAACTCTAGTAATAGTTATTACTAGAGTTGCGCTTAGTTTTAGCTTCTTGTTGTATTATTTCTGCAAAAGTATTAAATAACTAAATGTTTTTTTACTATACAAGGTGACAGAGCAACCCATAGACACCCGCATTGGATGGGTCGCACAGATCCCCCACCTGGGCGTCTCTTCCCCCGCCAAATCCACTTCCCTTATCCTTTACGTACTGTACAAAAAGGGTGGAATTGATTACTAATTTTTCTTTAATCGGAGTACTATTGACTGACCTGTAGTATTAACTTCATTCTCTTCTTAGCGCACTGCTCTTTCGATGGTTCTTCTTTGAGCATGTTGGCGACAAGTTCGGAGTAATACCCTCGCTTGGGGATGGCATCTCTTGTGGTATTATCAAACACCACATCGTGGTATTTTATCTTTTTCTTCTTACTGTACATCTTAATTTAATTTTAAACCTATATTTTAAAATAAAATTAAGTAATGTTTAGAAATTATAATTATAATCAAGTCTTATTAATTTGTCAATATTTGACATATTTGTTTTATATTTGGCTTTATTTTCGGACAATTAAAAATATCCACTGAACTAAGCATGGACCGGCTTAAGACGTCTTGTTTTGTGCCTAACTGATATTCGCCAAATTGGCGATGAGGGTCGCGGTTCTCAGGGGTGGTGAAAATTAGAACTAATAATAGAGATAAAATCAATTTTTAATTTGCGCGGCTTAGTCAGAACAAAGCAAAAGATGTCATTTTCAAACAATCCCCTTCCTATTTCTAGAGATACGTAAAACCTTTTGATAGTACGAAAAAAGGTTGACGCCACATTTTAAATCGAAAATATTGATAGACTAGCTGTTCGCGCGGCTTCATCCGCTTGGAATTATAAAAAAATTATTTTATTGTTTACATTTGACAAATTCTCAATTGCAAATGTCAAAATACAAATTACCTTACTATGGCAATCTTGCTTCC
>LD688943.1:2739841-2755486 GCA_003118335.3 Papilio memnon
TTGGAGGACGAAAACCCGGTGCGCCGACCCTATGGGAGTAGGATAAGGTGGGGGAGATGATGACTTCGAGTTTTTGTTTTTCTTTTAATAGTGCGCGGACGAAGTCGCGGGCAACAGCTAGTTAATTAATATACAGTGATTGACATATAGGACATAATTAACTAGTGCAGTTACTCACTCCGATTGAGGCAGCCATTTTATCAGTACAGTATTCAGCGACATCCCGGCCCAGTACACCAAAGTAGAGGCCATAGAACAGCAGCATTAGAGCCAAGTCCATCCACTGCTGCGGCTTGTGTCCAAATAATGTGTTCAAACTAGCGAAGGTTGACATCATTATGATGTAGCCCAAAATGCCCAGAAAACAACTTGCTTTATATATTAGGTAGAACCATTTGTATACCAATCTGAAATCATCTTAAATCTAAAAAACCCGCTCGACTGATGTTTTACTAAATTAAAGAGCGCCATCTATTGGTTGCATTATAAAAGTGTGATTTTAAACTAAATAATTTGGTATTTTATGTTTCACCATCTTATTTCAGAATGTACACGAAAATCGAAAAAAACGCTTTAGTACAATATTTTTTTGCAATTTCATTTATCATGTCTATTATATGTGTTTTTTTGTAGATGTAATGCATCCCATGACACTCTAGAAAAAAACGACGAAACAAATGACACCATTTTCATCAAAATCGGTTCAGTCTTTGAAGCTACAATTTACAACAAAATATACATACATACAATGTTAGTAATTTTGTAATAAAGTTTCAAATATGTTTATGGATAAGTATTGTATTAAACATTGGATAGTCAGAGGCTGATAATAAAATGCACCAACCTTGGAGTAGTATTGGACATTGGCTTGGCAGAGGACTTCCTTATAATAATTCCAGTGAGCACGGTAAAGACAGTCCAGATCGTGATGAACCGCCACCATCCTTTGTGGAAGCTGAGCGCAAGTGGAATCGACCACATTGCTACCATTGTGAACAGCTGAAAACAATTATATTTCATAAATAACAAGAAAGTCCATCTAGTTTTTGAGATAATTAAGTTTCTACTTTATATTAGAGCTGGAATTCACATGCCAGTAAAATGGAACCATAGCTTGCATGCCAGTTACAAGACTGCCAAATCACAAAGTCAAATATTGTCTTAGATACTGCATGCCAGCTAGCGTTTACATGCCAATAGCTGACAAGTGCCAGTAGGTTGTATAGAAATGTGCCAGCTATTGGCATGTGTATTAATGCCCTTAGAATAGAGTGTAAGCAGGAATTACAGTTCAAAATCACCATCACCTCAGTTACAGTAATATCTAGGGTTAATTTTAATTATAAATCTTATATCTTACAGCATAAGAACGATAATGCCGCTTCTTCCATTCGACGACGACGAACTGCGCCACCACTAATGTGATGATGAGAATCATCACCATAGTGGTGTGCATCGACTCATGGCCGCGGTGCATTTCGTGCATCTTTTGATGATCATATCTGAAGACAAAACACATGGTTATGCAATTATGATATCTAAAATCACTAGATAAGATCCAAAATGTAAATCCACTTAAAGAACCAGTGATTACATTGATGGTTGATACAACCTGTACTTATTGTGTAGAGATTACAAAACATGTGTCAACCCACAGTTTGCCAGTATGGTTGACTATGCCTAGTTACCTTTGACTTAACCCTTAAATGCATAGATTTTATTGCGCCCAGGAAAGTATTTAGGTACATATAACATAATATAACAAAAAATAGGTATTTATTATGAAAAAATATAAAAAAACACTCAATATATTTATTATCTATAGTTGTCAAAGTGCATTCGGAAACACATACCACATGACTTCAATAAAATAACGTAAAACGTGGTATGTATACATTTGGCAACAAGATGCATTTAAGGGTTAAGGTAGGCGCTATACCTCAAGAGTGGGGACATGTCATCAACCACTGTTTAAGAAAATCTTACTAATATTTTAAATGTGAATGATTAGATGGATGTATGTTTGTTATAAGATATACTTAGAATGGTTCAACAGATTGTGATTAATGGTATATAGAATATAGTGTGGTAGAAAATATATGCTATTAATTAAGTTTTCACATGGATGAAGTCATGTGCACAAACTAGTAGTTTATAAATTTGTATTTCAGGAATAATATTTGACTTCTTTAATTTTTTTTGTAATTCATTTGAGCAGACTTCTCATGTAACAGACTTGTAGCTATTGTAATTGGTGTGTATTAAGTTAATAACTATTACATAAAAGGTTCCACACCTCCTTAATTCCATCTTATCTAGATTTCTAGCTAAATTAACTTAAATGATATGCTTGTAAATGAAAATTTAGTAAATAAAATTGAAACAAACTGACTCAAATGGCAAATTTTTGTTACATAAGAATCTATTATTTAAATTATATTTGCATACAATGGAAATATTATGGTTAGTTGATATAAATTTTAAAATGCATAAGTTAAATTTTTCTGATTCTAACAGCTATTGTTATTATAACCTTTGGTACACAATGAAGCAAAACAATAAAATACATGTCTTTCTAATTATTTGTTATCTGTAGGACATATTACCAAAGTATCAATAAATATGCATCAATTTGTTAAATGCTCAAAATTCCAATATTTCAAGTTATAACATTATCAATGATAATATAATTACAACCAAGTATATTTGTATAGTGATAGACAAATCAGTTTTGTAAAATTACATTTGAACTTAAACTAATTAAATTGCTAATTAGATACAAGCTATTTTTTTATCAGAACTTGGTTAAAAAGTCTAAAGAGTTAAAAAATATCATGCCTGCCTCTGTGTTTTTCTAGACTATGTTCTATAGCTGTGATACACTTTATTGAGCCATTTCAGAAATACCTTCTAACAAACATCAGACAGATGTTCCATCTACATCTATAATATTAGCAAGAAGTGATTTTTTTTACAGTGTATGCAACTTTTGTGCTACATAAAATTATGGTCAGATTTGAAGTCCTATTAGCACTTACCGTAACTTTTCATCTGCAGTCATCTCTTCATATGTCTGCAAAGAATTATAAACCAATTATTTAAGTACAGTATTAACTAAATGTTTTATAAACATCTAGACTAGCTGATTTTGGTTTTAATTTACTTCGTATTGGTTAAAATTTATCTTACGTTATAAGATAACTTCGAATGCAAAAAATGATTGATCCGAGTTTTATGTGAATTCTTAACCTTGGATTATTCTAATTTAATTAAAACAAAACAGTTGTTCGTCATATTAAAAATATAAAGGACTAACATCCTTTCACCAGATAAATTCCAAAATACTTCGTGATATCGTACCTTATTAGAATCAACAGGCCGGTGAAGATCCATGATTATTTTAGAATTATATTTTCTTAGGACGATTAGATAACACCTTGCTTATATTTAACTAGTATTTACATAATTTAATTATTGGTAAATCTAGAACTCCGGTAACTAAAATGTACTCAGGCTATCAAAATGTATAACCTACATGACATTTGCCATTTTGCTATATTATGTCAAATTGACAAGGAAAGAGTATGAAAAAATGAAAAATCTTAGTTATGTTTCGATGATTTTTATAACATGAGATATTGAAAGAAAACTATCAAAAAGGTATTTAAACACTTCACATGATTCACATTACGATCTACGTATTTATCACATCCTCGTTTTTATATGGTTGAGAAGTTACGGAGAAGAGTTCGCATGCGATCAATAAATGGTCTGTACAAAGAACTTTATTTTGATTCGATTTCATTATCCAACGGCACCTGTCAATGTCATTTACTTCTGTTTATTTTTTTGCTAAATACTGAATATTAAATCAAATAATGAAAGTTAAAGAAAATGAGGGATGCATATTAATGTAAACTTAGTTCTATTTTATTACCATCAGTTGATAGAATATTTACATAAAAATGCCAAACAAAGGTAACCAATTTCTCACAGATTTACTAAGTAAAATAGGCTTTAGGTCGTAAATGCTAGTTTTATGATAAATAGCATTTAACTGTGGTTAACTTCTTCATTTTATTCTTTTATTAAATCATTAATGAACTAAATTACCAAATGATTCGCTATAGACACTACAGGTATATCAGAAATAGCTGTTTCTAGAGCTTGTTACCATTTTATGTCCTATTATCATTGAAAAATTTGTGACTCTGTGCATTAATTTAGTTTTTTACATTGATCATATGTGTTATTTGTTAATCTTGCTATGCCAGTAAAATTACTCAGGATTTTTTTATTTCAGAAGTGGCAAAAGGTACTGACTCTAAAGTGACAGGGAGTCCTCATGGAGGAACCAAACTACCATTACTGACTCCAAAAGCATCTGTCAGCAAGGTAAGTTTAGTTCAGTAATTTACAGCAATTTCAAATCATTCGAAACCGTTACTTTTCAAAACTTCCGGTTTTTGGAGGTTTTGCAAATGATAAACTGTAACTAAGGCATTTATTTATTTTTTAATTGTATTTTTAAAATATTAACATATGATAATTAGTGTATTATATGATATAAAACAATTAATTTGTCCATCTAGTAGTGATTTCTAAAATAAAATTTGGCTAAATCAGATCAATGTTAATTTGTTCACATCATTATACTTTACAACACAATTTTATTAAAACATCAAAATGTCTTTAAAATGTTGCCACATTACAATAACTTAGATACTAAACATGTTCTACTTTATTCCATTCATAATTCACAGCCTTGGAATAAAAATACATTTAAAACTTATATTTATCTATAGGAATATTTATTGTAAAGTTTTTCAACTTGTTGCACTAATGGCTTGTTGAATAATGGAGCTATATCCTTAGCAAATAGGAAATCAACATGATTGAATTTAGGCAAAGTGCACGCTGATTTCACTTGCTCCAACATGCCTGTGTTGTTCAGCTCACGAGCCAGACGCATCACTTGCTGGAAAATAAATTAATATCTATGTTATAAATGACTAGCTGTTGCTCGCGACTTCGACCGTGTAGTACTTAAAACATAGTCAAAATATAGCCTATGTTACTCACTGGTAACATAGCTTTTTAATTGTGAAAGAATTTTTGAAATTGGCATAGTAGTTTTTTTATACAAATCCAAAAAATACAAATGTTCCCTCTTTATTATATTAGTATAGATGAAAGACTGTTTAATTTAAAAAATAAATAGGACAATTTATCTGAAAGATGCAGCAAACTTCACTATAATTCTAAATAAAAAAAAGAATTAACCCATAAATAACAGAGTGGCCTAAATTTAAAAGTGTATAAAAATTATAATACATACAGATTTTTCAGCAATTTGATCATTTTCTCCATACAATAGTGTGACTGGCACTCTTATATTGGATAAGTTGTATGGTTTTGCCTCCCCAAGTACTCCATCTTCCAATGAAGTAAATACACCTGGAAAATTAAACATATCATCAAATTATCATCATATGATTAATACACGTTTCCAACCAAGGAAATTACCGATTACAATAATAGACAAACTACAAAAAGATTAAATTCAAGATCGGATGGTGACATACGATTTTGGGTTATCGCCCTATACTTACTCGTTAAAGCGATCTTGCCGTAATGCTCAAATTGACGCCACGATGCTGGCTGTACACGTGTTATCATCTGTGTTGTTATATTCTGTAAAAAAAAAAAGTTTACAGCTAATTCTTTACTACATAAGTTCTCAGAATTGTCGAAATGACGCAAGTGGTATTTAAGGGATCCCAGTCTATATGCACATACCGGATCGACTTGATCGAAGTTCTCGCCGACGAGATTCTGCATCATGAACACGCAGAAGTTATCTCGAGGGCTTTTAGTAGAGCACAGACTACGTATGAATAATTCCATGAGAGTGGGCGGCAACCCTAATGTCATGAATCCTCGCTCACGTAGCCAGTTCTGGAAGTTTTTGTGTTAAATAATGATACGAGTAGTACAAAGTGCCAGGAATTAAAAGTGTAATTAATTGTGTTCACAATCTTTTAAAAATGTAGAACAGTTCAAATCAATAGCTAGCCTATTAATCCACTTAAACACATACATTTTAGACAAGAAATATGTCTGTTGCCCATATTTTATGTGCCTGAAATCTTGGTTAAATAAAGTCACATGTAGTAAGCGTAAGAAAACCGTTAAATAAACGTACAACAATTTTAAGACTCTTCAAAAGGAAGTCAGCGAGCCACTTCATATGATCGAAGTATACCGCTGGTGCCAGACCGATGAATGCCACCACTTTATCGTTGTACTCGGGCCTGAGGGCGGCCGTGATGAAGAAGCTGGTAGTGCCCATGGAGTGCCCGATGTACAGCAGGCTGGACTGCCCTGTGACGGCCAGAACTTTGTCTATCAGAACCGGTACGTCGTATTTTCCGTGCTCATGGAAGCTAAAACAATGAGTTATAGTTACTTGAACATGCATTTTTTTGGGATTCTCCTAAAATCGGCCGTGTTAAGTCTGCAAATCCGTCAAATAAGAATCACGCCAGTTTAAAGGACTCGGAATTTTATTAATAGTCGTTTATTGGTTAAATTTTATTTTAACATCCATACCTGTAGTCCCAAAACTTAGGATTATTTCTGGTTAAATTGAGGTGTGCGGTGTGGCGATTCCCTCGCAGGTTGCCCAACCACACATCATACCCCGCATCTGCGAGCATGAAACCTGAAATAATATTCTTGTCAGGTCCTCGAGTAATATAACCTTTATGTTATCCCGAAAAATACAAGACAACTTACTCATCTAAGCTTGACACAAGCCATTTAATTTGAAGACATAAATGGAACCTTATATGAGAAATGACATGGTCTCAAGTTACCTAAGCTCTTCCCTGGACCCATCAGAATGAAGTTGCTACTGCATCCGAAGACACCATGTACTATGAGTACGGTTTTCTTGCTGACGTCAGAGGACCTGGAGGACCCTCTTCTTTTCGGTATCCTGTGCAATTGTAAAACATAGCCGTCTGGTGTCAATGCTCTATGCTCTTCTGCTGGGTAGCCCGCTGCTCTGATTAAATTTGGCTGAAAGTTTAAATAGTAAAAGGTTTTCAAATCGAATCTAACATCCCCCTGCAAAAACGCTATAGCCCAAAGTTACTAGTAGCTATATTACTCTCTTCAAAAGATTCTCTGTTAAATTAATATTTCGCCATTTGCTGTTACTTTGAATTTCTACTGCAACTTTTGCTTCACGTCTCTATTTCTTACTGAATAAATGTCTACATTTATCTTGTTTGTTATTGAATAACTGAGTATGATAGACTTAATTTAAATTGCTTAATAATGTATTCAAATTAAATGCAGAAATAAACACGTTATTATATCGTTTGAACTCTTATTATGTTTCAAGACCTTGTCAAATTAGTTTCATCTTTAATGACCGTGATGTTTTAAAAATCATTAAAGAATTGAAGGTAATTTTAAGACTTTCTTAAATGACACTGTTGTGAATGTCTAAAATCGTTTTGCATTAACCGACAGTTCACGATATTCTAGGACTGATCTTAAACTGATCAAGTTCACAAGGAATCAGTGACATAATTTAAAATAAGGGTCATTGTCACCCAGAATCGATTGAGACTTCATTTTCGGTTGTAGATCGACATACCTCGTGGTTTCCGAAACCTTATATGATGTAACTTAATTAATGTTTTAGTTAAGTTTAGTTAAACTTATTTAGAAGTTAGTAATGACACGCACTACCTATTATGGATAATTAATTCAAGTTATATAATAATATTAAAATATACTGGAGTTAAATAAAACATGACCTAGAATAAAACTTTTGTGTCATGACCATACTTCCGAACTCCAATAGAATATACATAATGTTATTAGTTAATAATTAAAATATTGAACTGTATTCAGGGTCATGATGGTCAAAGTTATTTAAAAAAAAACAAGGTCTAGGACTAGCGTTAATATTAAAACGTTTAACCTCTCAAGTTGTTATAAGAGAGAAAGAGATGCCAGTGTGGCGTAGAATTTGAATATACCGCCATCTATATGGCGAAAGCCTAGTTTTTGACACTCAGAATTCTTCACATTCTTCCAGTAGTCGTAGAGCAACAAGTAATCGTTTTACTTTTAAACGACTTCAAAAAGGACGAGGTTCTCAATTCGTCTGTATGTATTTTTTAATTACGTCCAATTAAAAAACTTACCACAGATTTATAAGATTCAGGTAAACGAAATTGACTTTCACTTTCAAATAAATTATTCAAACATAATAAAATTATACACCACAAACGAATACCCATTTTCTATAATTAAATAACCACAATTACACTGCACTAAAAATAATAAACGACTCTGTATTAAAGATGGAAACTTTTTGATTTTGTAATGTGGCAATAATTCAATTGTTTGACGTTTAAAAGCGCGCGAAAACCGAGGAAGTGTATTGACTGCTATAAATGTTTTGACCGACTGGCGGGAAACGATACCGTATCAATGCCATCGTAATTTTTGTTCATCTTTGTTTCTATTTAATTCCGATATACATAATAACATATTTAAAAACAGGTTTTTAAACGTTACTATTAATGTTTGTGTGTTTACTCCGTATGTTTGTGATAATTTATGTGCGTCGTAATAATATTTGTTTAACTTTTAAAATATGTAAAAACGGTAAAACATTTTATTTTAACTGATTTTTAGATGTTTCTAGAACATTCAATCTTACACTTTTGTTTTTTTATAGTTTTTTGTCATTTAATAAATTTTTTGGCGAACTTATTTTTTTAACAATATCCGAGAATGGACTTGTGACGTATTATGTAATTGAAGGCGAACACATGATCGTATAAGGATTTTTATTCATATCTTTATGCATATTAGTGTCAAGGCAACAAAAGGACAGGCAGGTGTTTCCGATCTTATATTTTTGAAGAGTGGTTATTTAATATTTTTAAGTTGGACCATTGATCGACTTGTTTGAATGTGTAGTGTACAGATAGAAAATGTTAGATGAGGTATATAAGTGGTAATAAAACGTATATAGGTTCTATGAAGGTCCATATTTATTGTACATATAGTCTATGTGCTTGACTAGCGGCCGGTTGAGAAGTTTGCCCACGTCCTTGGCGAACACGAAGTCCAAATGGTTGAACTTGGGCCACTCACAGCCTGGCCGGACCTCCTCCAGCACACCGCTGGCGTTTAACTCTTTGGCTAGCCTCATTATTTGCTGGAACAAAGGAATAAACAATTCATAAGCTCTAATTATCATATTTCTATTTCTATTGCACCATATCAGCAGCATAGTAAGTTTCAGGAAATAAATAGACGACTAAGTGGCCAATTCTGGATTTGTATTGAAATAAGGTACATACAGTTTTCTCAGTCAGTTGATCATTCTCTCCATACAGGAGTGACACTGGTACCCTCACGTTGGAGAGGTTGTACGGCTTTACTTCGCCCCATAAGCCGTCCTCCCACGATGTGAAAACACCTGCGAATACCATACATAAGACCGATTAAATAATGATCGTTGAACATAGTAGAGCCATAACTCGTCCTTTGGTAGCCTTCAATCTGTGCGATTGTAATGATCTTACTAACTCACCAGTTAAGGCAATTTTGCCGAAATGTTCAAACTGTCGCCACGACGCCGGCTGGAACCTCGCCAGTATCACAGACATCATGTCCTGCAAGTGAAAATTAAGTATTTAAAATATCTTTGGACGATAGCGGAGAAAACAAAACCAAAAGCTATGATCTAGTTAGAGGTAGTTCTTCTAGATCTCTTTTAAAATTAGCTGCTTTCAGTGAAGTCCTCGGCTTCTAAGTTTCTTCTTCAACTTGAGAACCCTCAACATCAATTCTTGCTACGGTCGGACCTTTTTTAGGAATCACACGGTCACAACCTTATCTACACATGATAATGCAACCATAACTCTTGTTAATCATCGGGTTAATTTAGGCTGTTCGCTCATTATTACCCAGTCGTTCTGCTCGTAGTCCTCCCCGACGAGTGCGTAGACGAGACGCATGCACATGTCGTCCTCGGGTGATCGCACTCGGCACACGCTGCTCACCACAAACTCTCGCAGCTCCTGACGAAACGTCAGCGACACCATTCCCTGATTCCGCATCGTTTGCTGGGAATAGTTCACGTATACGTCACTTATAAGAACAAATTAACTGGTTGAAAATTCGAAGAACATCAATTGTTATACCACAGGCGTAGGCACTAAAAAGTATTTTAGTTCAGACACGTTAAGTGGTGGATTCAGTATGAAAAAATACTTCTCTAAGTGTGGCAGTTGTCTTTTATGAGTATTAAATTATTTATTAAGTTCCTCAAAAGATATTGAAATCAACGAACCGGTACGTTCCACGTCTTGAGCAGTAGTTCAGCGAGTGGACGCATGTTGTCCAAGAAGACAGCAGGCGCGAGTGCAACGAAAGCAATAACCTTGTCGTTGTACTCCGGCCTCTGGGACATCATGGTGAAGAAGCTGGTCGTACCCATGGAGTACCCAACGTACAATAGCTTGGGCAGACCGGTGACCGCTAGCACTTTATCTATTTGTGCCGGGATGTCGTACTTGCCGTGTTCGTGGAAACTAGGGGTCCCAAAAAAAATTGTATTACTTGGAGTCATGTTAATTTTTTTCCTGCATATAGGCATCCGTAAATGCAGCTGCGTTGCCTCGACTGAGGAAAAGACGCACATATAGAGGATATTTTCCCTTCCTATGATTATTTGAATCTAGAGCTATTATTAAACGAAAAGTCAAACTATGGATTTACTTAAAAACGTGCTAGAAAATTCTATTTATGTTGTTCCCAAGATGTGTTATATAAATTTCTAGCTCTTTATTATTACTTATCTTTTACTATATCTTGTATTCTATTTTGTTTAGGTATTGTAGACTTTAAATGTTACCTGAAGTCCCAAAATTTCGGGTCATCTTTAGTAAGGTTAAGATGTGTACTATAGATCGTGCCTCTCAGGTTTCCCAGCCACACGTCGTAGCCCGCGTCTGCTAGGATGTAACCTGTAATTAAAACAATATAGCCTTAAAACATACATCTAATCAAAGTAACATCATAAGATGATTATTACAAATATTTTCCTAGTTTAATAACAAGGTTATGTTATGAATTAAAATGTAACAAACGTTAAAAATGTGACCTTGTGTTACTTAGGAAGTTACACTATTTAAATTAGCGCCTTTACCAATGTGCTGTAAACAACAATCGTTATAAAATGTGCTTTTTTAGTTTATCTTACACCTCACAGCTTACTGACTTCCTAAGTAGCTTGTTATACTCCTTTCCCTTCAAAAGGTAAGTCCAATTGTACTTTTTTGGTTCATCACGAGTAGATATAACGGCAGTTATGTTGAGAATTGTTTAATGATCACATAAGTAGTAATTAATTCCCTTAATCAACTAGTGAGCCTCAATGTCTCAATGTAGCTTACCGATGCTCCTCTCTGGGCCCATGATGACAAAGTCCCCGCTGTGTCCGAGTAGGCCGTGCATGACGAGTACAGCACGCTTGCCTTTACTCCCGCTACGGCGGGCACTGCGCCTGCCAGCAGGAATGCGGTGCATCTGCAGCACGTACCCGTCTGCTGTAGTAGTGCGGTGCCGCTCCACAGGGTAACCCGCTGAGCTGACCAGTTGAGGCTGTCGACATGTAAAGAGGACTAAGAACTATGATCTTCCTTCTTAAATGTACCGTCACATACGTCGATTCTCACCCTTATTTATTAGAAGAAATAAAAAAATATGACCTTAAAATGTGTTAGCGCCTACATGTAAAATGTACATTAATCAGAATTCGTGTATGTTTGCTATTTTATTTCAAAAGTTGCTTTAATTTTTTTATATTCTTATTGTCAACTGTACCGTGAGTCTCTGCTGCAAGAACATTTATTTTTATTTATACCGAAATATAATGGTATCTCAGTTTTTCTAATAAGAATGAAAGAGATAACATGATGAAATGTTTCGTCAGTGAAAAGTCGAAAAAATAAACAAATGAGATTTAATTCAAACGGAGCAATCGATCGCCCTTGATCTTAACAAAGAGGCTCAAAGTCTTAAGTGCCATATTAGGGTCGAAATTAATGTCTCAACCGACACTTGGGACTTCCGAAGAAATACCTCTGTTTCCTCAACACGGGACATTAACGTCCTCGAAGTGTCGAAAGTGCCAAAAGGTTATATTTAACATTCTGAATTAAGTGTATCACATTACGACCTTTGATAAAGGAATTTTTATAAGTCCGTTTTTAGTCAAACCATGAAATCTTTACAATATTATTATCAGTGCACGAACCTCGATACTTAGGGCCTGTCCCACCAAATTGTAAATTGTCTGATAACAATCCTACGTGTGATGTGATCCTATGTGATGGAAATATCGAATTTTATTATCTTATCTAACAGTAACGTCATTTTTAAGCTATCCCGAGCCTCTATCAACAAGTGGTGGGACAGGCCCCAAGAGTTATAAGGCCACTACGGGCGTCCATTTAGTATGAGATACACTAAGGGAATAGTAACTATCCCAGAGTCGATAGTACCTGCGCTAGTAAACAATTAAAAAATAAATGAATATTCAATTGTTTATGAGCTGATTACAACCGTGGTAATTGATTTGGAATAGATCGAGTCATGCATCTTGTACTTGTTGATATACAATGAGGTAAAAACATGTTTTTTTCAACTAGTTAATGTTGAGAAGTTTCTATTATGAAATAGACTTGGTAATTTTAAAGGCTCCTAATGATTAATATTTTTGTTCCGATAAATCGCACATGTGGACTCTATCACGTTGTAAGTAAATTCGTAAAAATACGATATGCGGCCGTATTACGTGCGACTCCTTTGTAAGGCAATTTATCGAACAAATTGTAGATTAATGGAGTTCGATACCATGAAACCTTAGACATTAAGAATGTTGTCCATCCATAAAATATTTCTCTCATCTTGAGGATGGGCGTCCGTTTAACGAAAACGAAAAGCTTTAAATAAAAAAAGGAAATAAACAGTCCATTTGTTCTAGACCGATATCCTCTAAGTTCTAACATCCATCCATTAGAAATTTCGCATTTAAAATATTAGTAAGATTAGCTTAAATACTTTTCCCTTATTTCAGATGTTCAAGGCATAGTTTTTGACAAATTTCGGGCAGCTAAAAGCAGTGTTGCTCTGTATTTATCGAAGTTGTCTATGGTGTTTAAGATATTTCCACCAATTAAGAAACGAATTAAAAATTCCACTATGAATCGGTAACAAGAAATAAAAATCCATGTATAGCATTATCCTTTAAAATTGTAAACAGTTTTTCGACTAGCAAATGAAAATAAACTACTTAGTCGTTAGATATGTAAAATATAGAATCGTATTTTCTGTATTACATTAGTATTCTTTGTTAGTTCAGGAAATCCCCACAGGAGTGAATTATTCGCAATTGTTTTGTTCCCCTGGCTCGAATATATTTAGAGCGGGCGCACACCTTTGACTAAACTATCGCACAACCGTTGTGCGTTTTTCGATTATTTCGCATCCCATTCAACTGTTTGGTTATTCAACTAAAAATCGAGTAGTGTGCACCTCCATATTAGCTCATAGGAATCAACGCGACTAAACAGTTTTGTGATAGTTTAGTCAATGATGCGCTCTCTTACTGTGAATATGGCGTAGCCCTTTAGGGATCTAATCTGTTTCCTGTATAATACAAAAATGTTCGTTTGACTTCCATATGTCACATTCCTTAGCAACTATTTTACAGTAAAATAAAAATAATAATTGTTACCTGTCTTAGCGACTTATGCAGGTATGTTTTTTAGACTTTATTTTCTTGAAGTAGGCATACTAACCTTGGATACGACGATTCAACTGCGACATATTCACTTTAAGTTGTGCTAAGTTACGATTATATTTGTACGAGCCTTTGTTTCATATCTGTCTATACTAATATAATAAAGCGTAAACACACACTTTGTTATGTAGGATGTCAGCAATCACAGCATATTTTTGAATTGCACTAGTAAAAAAAACCCTACATGTACGACACGCTTTAGAATAAATATTTCCAGACTATTTGATTAAGAGGGTGAATAAATTGGAAAAAATTGTCATGCGAAAAAGAGACAAGCACTACAAGCCAATAACAGAAAAAGAGCACGGTTGCCATGGTAACAGTAACAGTAATTGTTAAAGGCAAAGGTCTTTGTTATCATTTAACACGATAGTAGATTTAAAATAAAATAACATCAGTGTTAACCTACTAACGGTTCCCGTGGTTTTACTGACAGAAAGATCGATTGTAAAAACCTTCCTGACATATCACCTAAAGCCATGTTTATGTCAAACCTGTCGAATTACACTTGAAGACAATGAACAGGTACGAACACAATCATACATTCTTTTAAAAATCAATTTAAAAGTATGCAAATAAGCTAACACCTTTTGGAAACATGACTTGTGTTTTTAACTAGTTCTTATTTTTTAGTCTTCTCGTACTCTTAACTGACTTCATAGTTAATTAACTAATTCGTTAGAAGACTTAGTGTGGGATGAACTCCTGCCAAAAATTATTGACAACTTACCTCAAATTTAGCGTTAAGTGGACGATTGCATCAACTGGCATAATGGGAAAAAATGCTTTGGGCCGATTTTTTGGTAAGCCGAAGGGCGCAACGGGAAACACCCTAGTTAATTGTTAAGCTTATAAGAAGAAAATGCTACACTTCAATGAATTGAAATTTTGGTAATCGGTGTCCTTAACTTGACCAAAATCAAATTATTGTTGTTAGTGAATTACGTAATAACATGTTTACGGTCATGAATATACCGATAAAGATCACATCTGATTATTGTACTGATTACTAGTGATTTGAATGTAATGTATGTCGACTTTCATCCATACAATTTTATAGCACAGACAACCAAACAAAAATGAATTATAATCCCTTATTTAAGTTCATTTAAAGTCTCCAAAATTACTAATACTAAAAACAATTGTACTTCCTCAAGTAAAATGATTCCTCAACATTGGTGACAGTTCAATGTATTCCAACATTTACACGAAAATGAAATACAAAGAATCGCGGAAATACATAGGTCATAAAAATCAATTTGTGTTAGCGCGTGACGGACATGTGAATGGATACGCACACGGTACGAACGTGCGAGGAATACCGACGTGTGTTGTTGGTATAATTTCCATAAGCATTTAATAAACATAATATCAGTATCAAATAAGGAAATACTTACAGAACTGAAATACAACGAGATTGAAGTAGATGATAGTTATCGATGTTATTCATACGTCATCAGCTCATTGCATCTCCCACAAAGGGGCTTGTAGTCTATCCTGAGGTGGTAACTAGGCTTTAGTCAATATGCATTTCCTTCTATTCATTTTGTTTGGAAACCAGAGAGAGAAATTTTCAGCAATGTAAACCCTCCATTGTGCATTTCAGCTGATTTAAAAATATTTCAAACTAGCTGTTCCCTTGCGGCTTCATCCGCGTGAAATTATAAAAAAAATTTTTTATTGTTTACATTTGTCAAATTCACAATTGCGAATGTCAAAATGACATGACATGATGACAG
>LD688943.1:2775557-2810098 GCA_003118335.3 Papilio memnon
TGGTTTGAGATCAGATATTGAATTCTGCTGAGATTAAATGACAATGAGGACATTAAAGGGACCATTCAGTCATAGCAACCAAGTCTACAAATATTATTATGGTCAAGCGTTCACTTAAATTTGGTTTCTAGTGTTATCTATACACACCGGCTGTCTGCTGAGGGTTGATACCGATACCATCGTCAGTGATGATGGCGCTGGTCGCAGGCTCCACGCGGAACTCCTCCGCAGCGAACTTCAGCACCGCAGTGAACGGTGTCGCCTCTGGCACGCTTAGTCTGTGCCAATTCATAATATTCAGTGGCTATCAATAGACAAACTGCCGAATAGTGAAACTCCATTAAAATGGTATGTCTGAAATATTGTAAGCGCCACCTACGAAGCGAAGTTTTTAAAATTCATTTCAGTTTTAGTCAGCCTTAAGTTAATTTTTCCAACAAGCTATAATATTAAAACTGATTTTAATTGAGCCAGTTATTGTTATGGCAACACTGATTGAAGTGTGCAATAAAAAACATTTTCATTTGTTCTATAAGTTGCGTATAAGTGAAATGTTTTGTTAAATATTGTCAATTTGCAAGTTAGCTTTTAGTTAGCTGTTGCTCGCGACTTCGCCCGCGTGCATTTAAAAATAATAAAAAACATAGCCTATGTTACTCACTGATAACATAGATTTATAATGGTGAAAGAATTTTTGAATTTTTTTGGCCCAGTAGTTTTTGAGATATCCCAATACATATAAAAATACAAATCTGTTCTCTTTATAATATTAGTATAGACTATAGAATGATGAAAGAAAAACATACAAAATAATATTTATAATACTTGACACATAGGGACCCTAATTACATGCTGATAGAGCTATAGGCAAGTCAAAATTACACTTGAAATATTAAATAATATTACAACAATATATTATTCCAGAAATCTATGTCACTTGTATTCTCCACTTGTTCCAGAAACTCCATTTTCAGATCTTCATTTTGACAGAGCTTCCGTAACATACTTCTCAGTTCAGAATAAGTTAAATCTATATAAAAATATTCAGCTGACATGTTTTCTTTTAATAATTTTCCACAATCAATTAAAGCTTTTGATAATAAAGGAAATATATCATTATTTTCTATACAAAGATCTATTAAATAGTTTTCCTGCAACATGTGTAAACATCTCCAAAAACTTTTATATTTTACATCCCTGCATTGCATTACATATTTAAATATGTCAGTTATATATTTTACACCATTTATGTATCCTGTGTCTTTATTTAATAAACACATAACTAATAATTGTATTGATTCATTATCTTTGCTGAACATATCTTTAATAATTGGTTTACACTCTTCAAAATCACTTTTACTTATTTCCGAAAGGAAAAATTCACTTTTTAATCTCAAAACACTATTTTTTGGGAACTCTTTAGATATGTTTGTTAATAATGTTTCTTTTGACGCAGTTTCTAACAACAGATCACTCAAACAAGCCTCTAGTTTCACTTCCGAGAATATTTCTACATACAATTTAAATCCTACGTCCATTAAACTTGTTTTACATGATGATTGTATGATTTTTTTCATTACATACTTTGGTGGATCTTCTAAACATCTCTTTAATGAAACATAAGATATGTTCTCACTGTTTAATGTTGAGATAAACTCACTTATCACAGACTTCTGTTGTAACATATCTAAGCAATTTACAACATGCTGACCCATTAAAAAGGCATTCCTTAACTCATGTTCAGTGGTATCATTGTTTGGCCAATCGTCTAACTGACATAGGTGAAGAAAATCGTTCATAAAGTCAGTGGATTGTTCAACAGCCATTCTCTTGGCAGTGGTCAGCTTCTGTTCATCTGTTAACAAAGATTATAACCTATTGAACGCTTGCCTATAACTTTATTTGCGTTTTATAACAAACTTGACCACGCATATGGTAAAACGACTACGTATATTGAATATTAGGATAATAACTTACACTTTGAAAGGCAACTTTGGGTCCGAAGTCAAGGTAATCTTGAATGTTACTTTCGACCTGAAAAAATACATTTATGAATTAAACATAGATCAACGTTGCAAGAAAAACAGTAAAGTTTACATTTATTTGATTTTCTCTTACATTTTGTACGAAGTTACTAAATTAATTACAATCAAATTCGATGTTTCAAAATTGATGACAATGACGTGACGTACACACGTTTTTGACAATTTTGTCACATCAAAGAGTAAATAGTAAAACGTGATTTTTACCTACAGACAGTTTTCCAGTTTTAACAAATTCACGAACCATTAAAAACTTGGTAAATAGTGAAAAGTTAAAAATAATTATACCTTTGTTATGTACGGAATGGAAAAATATGGAAATTAATAGTTTTGGCAATGTGACTTACTCTTTGAAAACAGCTGACAACTATAACGATGACAGTGACAGTGACAGACCAAGCCCCAAAAACATAAACAAATTACTTCCATCAATCCATAACATGGATACAATCAATAATATTAGGAAAAATCAATAGGTTTGATTGAGATTCCTGACTTAAGTACGTACGTTACGTAACCAAGCAAAGACCATGTTACTCAAAAGAAATATACTCGAAGACTTGACTATAATATCATGTGGCGGCGCACTCATTTGTATAATACTTAACTATGTCACAAATATTTCTCCTATAACCGGAATATGGTTTCATTTATATTTAATTGCAGTCTTCGTAATATCTGTGCTGTTTAGCTTTAAATTTATTCAGTGGCTGTTACATCTGAACAAACCGATAAAATATGATTTAGAGGGATTGGTAAAAAAATATCCCAGACTTTCTTTTCTGACTGGAATTCTTCCTCGCACCGAAAGAAAGATATATAAAGAACCGAAAGAATATGACATTAATGAGCTCAGTATTATATCAACGGTGTTGGAGAGGAAATTGGTATCATCCTGGTACATGGCATATATTTCGCCGGAAATTGGTTTCCCCTTTGCGTGCAAACAAATGTTGGATCAAATGATTAGCAAGACGTTTCAGGTTTGTTTTCTCTCTTTGAGTTTGAATATTAGAATACTTTAAAATCTCAATGACTTTCTTTCAGAGGTCAAAAGTGCAGGATAAAAAGTGTTGTGTTGAAAAGCGCTGTATAGATATTTGTAAATACATTTATTTTGTTTGAACGCTTTAACATGCGTAAAAAAAAAACCATGTGATTAGTAATAAAATTGCACAATTGTAGTACTTTGTTAAAATCTAATATTAAATTATTTAACATTTTAGATATGTGAAAAAGTGGACACGAAAGATGTTTATGTTGACATCTGTGCGGTACTAACTAGCCATTTGAAAGAATATAGCAAAGCATTAAAGAGGCATGAAGAGTCACCAACCAGTTCCGTAGAAGCCTTGTACAAAAAAACACACCCTGTATCCAATGATAAGAAATATGAATCAGCTGATCATTGCGTAAATATACTCCGTATTGTACTAAAGGAACTTATTCCTTGGGAACTATGGGACACACCACAATCAGAAATCCTTGTTAGAGTACTGTCTAAAAAACTAGACATTTTCATCAATTGTACATTAGCCGATCCTATCTGGCTGAATGAAAAATTACTTTCAATGATAAAGGAGAAAAAAGAAGAGAAAACTGAGTCGCCAGTTCCAGAAGATTGCGAATCAAAAGTTATTACTGAAGAAATATTCACTGAAATAAATCCATTATTCTCTAATGTAGAGTCTTCATTAGTTGATCCAGTTTCATTCCAAAAAGAAGTGGAAGGAGTAGAAGAGTTTCAAGAGAGAATGGAGAGTATTGTAGAAGAGAAGGCGTTGCAGAGTACAGAGCCGATGGACATCAAATCATCTCCAATACTAAGGCAGAGACGAGGCCGGCAAGGAAAAAATGAAGTTAAGATTTATGATAGAGTTATTGAAGGTAATGTTATTATGCGACGAGACGATGGGGACATAAACCAGAAAGTGTTAAGAATGAATGTGGATGGCTACAAAGGAAGAGGAAGACCGAAGAAAGTATGGATGGCTTGTGTGAAAGAGAATATGCTTAAGAAGGGAGTGGATTCAGATATGACGGCTGATAGAAATGTATGGAAGAGTAGCACATACTGTGTCGACCCTCCGTAAGGGATAAGGGCAAGTTGATGATGATGATTGAAGGTAATGTTATTGTAAACTACATAATTATAGTATTTGGCAGATTTAGAAGAATTGAGGTTATATCAGTATTAATAATGGATTGATTTTATGCTATTTCATAGGAAATGAAATCATTATGTGAAGTATTTTATTAATATTATTAGGTTTTACCTGCAGATTCATCCACACTTACATAAATATAAAACTTAGTATGTTTGCTATATATTCTTCCAGCCTATGTGCTACATCCGCGATAATGTTCATTGAGATACTCTAAGCCATTTTGGAGATACATAGTAACAAATATCCATTTGTCCCTCCATCCATCTTTTTCGCATTATTAGTAAGAAGTAAGATTTCTCCAATCTGAAGACACTTGCTATCATGGTTCAGGGAGTATGAAGACCTGGGAGACGGACATGGATCTGCAGTGCATCAGCCTGGGGCAGGACCTCTTGGCCAGCTTGGATGGGGAGATCACCCTCAGTCGGCTGTGGGGGCAAGATGTAGATCCTGATGGCAGCCCTAATCCACCCCGAGCTAAATCACCACAGCCTTTTTGGTTCGGTAAGTTAATGTCCTTATTATATTTAGTCTTTAATACTAATTCGCCGAGTAATTCAGTGGAATCATTATATTTTCATACTTCCATACTCATAATTTTGTCCCCTATTTCTAAAGACCCTATTACCTGGTAAACTTGAAGATTTTGGGGAGCCTAACTTCTCCACCTTTCTAAAACAATGTAACTGTAGGTGAAGAAGATGCGATAGAGTTAGAATGTGGGGACAGCAGCCCTCAGAAGGCGAGCGAGCCGAGCCCCGTCAAGAAGGAAAGCAGCCCGAAACCGGCTGAACTGCTCAAAGACATCCAGAGCACGGTGCACCACGCCAAGTCCAAGATAGGCGACCTACAGGTCCCATACACGTACATAGATGTGCCCCGCAACCGTTCCAGTGTATGTCTCTCAGCACGGACTTTCTGCTTTCAACGCTTTTTCACCTTGCATGATAGTTTCCACTCTTTTGGCACGTCGGAAGTATGGACTACTTTACTGCACAATGTGCCATCTTAACAGGGTGTAAGACAATCTGAGTTTCACCTGCTTGCTATATTGACACGTTATCCCTTACGTTCTATTTGAAAAAATAGAGACGGCGTCTGTCAATAGTGTGATTGCAGTTAAAAATCTCAGTTATGTTCAGCCTCATGTGTATCGATGTTGCTTGGCGTACAATGCATGTAATACTTCTGTTTAGTCTATCTTTAGATGTGTTAGACAAAAAGGCAGGAATGTAATCACATACTGGTAGTAATAGTGAAATAAAAAGTAGTGTAAGAGTAAATGCGTGCGCAGGACGAGGCGGCAGGCATGATGGAGGGTCTACTGGACTTCGGCATTGCGGGCATCAAGAAGGGCCTCCGCTTCACTGGCCTCAGCGATGACTCACAAGTTAGTGTAATTTAAACAGGGAAAAATATGGAGTTCACCTTGATATACATCACTAAATAGACCAAAAAACCAACAACAGTGGCTTATTTCCCCAGGAGAAATCTCCATCGCATCAAATCAAGGAAAAAGCGTCTGAAAAGATCTCTCCCCCGCTAGATATGGTCAGGAAGCCCATACAGGAGCACAGGGACATTGCATCTGAATACAAGGGTATGTAAATAAATTCCGTAACACTGAATACGTGCTTTCTAAACAGTAGTTTATTTTTATAAAATGAAATAGGAACTAAATTAAATGTATTCCCATTTAGAAGAAAACGGCGCCGTACCACATTTGGTGAAGCAACATCGAGTGACGTCACAGGATAGCATGGTAAGTTTAAAAGTGTCTAATTGCCATACAATTTTAGAAGACAAGAAGGCAAAAAGGAGGATAACAAGGTCATTAATGTCGGTCTCTAGTATCGGAAACCTTTGGTCTTCTTCGTCAGAGTAGTATTGGTTGGCGTCGCAGGTGCGGCGCGCGGGCAGCTGGCCGCCGCCGGAGCCGGGCTCGGAGTCCCCGGAGCCCGAGTACGAGGAGGCCGCAGATCTATCCACTAGTATCGCCAAGCTGCGCTGTCTGCTGCAGCAGCGCGCGGAGACCGCGCACTACAGGTGCACTGCACACACATGCTATTAAGATCTGTGTTTCAAATTTCTAGGACCTATATTTAAGCTAAGTGAAATCTTTCTTGATAGTCGAATACTTGGACGAGCAGTTGAAAATACGGAAAGTAGTAAATGGTGCGGAGTGGTACAAAGTTGGAGGTCGGAGTTTTATTTTGAACTTATTGACTGGTAGATCTGAGGAGATCTGGTGGGAGGGTGCGGAGGAGACGCGCGGGCGCACGCAGCAGCACCACTCCTCGCGACCCATCGACACCGCCACGCTCGCAGGTCACTTCTACTCACACTTTCACATCTGTTGACAGTCTTCTATATCTTGTTCTCCGTTTAATGTATGGACTTCTGTTCATTAGATGAGTATGACATGAACATGGAGAGGAATTCTTCGCCGGGACAAACATCCAACAACATGCAGCGCTTGGACAAGTATGTGAAGTCATATTTTAGCCAAGATTTTATAGCAACTTAATCATAAAGTATGAATTTTTCGTCGAGTTTTTTGTAATTTTCTAGCAAGTTGTTTGTGGTAGTCGTTATAACTTATCATGTCTGACAGGTTGTTCCAACGGACAGTGACGGGCGTGTTCAACTCTATAAAGACGGCTGTGGGCGCGGAGGGCACGGAGGGCGCGGCGGGCGAGGGCGCGCCGCGGCCGCGCGACTGGCATTATGTGTGCACGTCGCCGGACCTCAGCGTGAGTGAGACTGCGGCCGCTGTAACAACTCAGCCGCAGTCCTGAGTGTGACATGGTTCTGTGGGCGCGTGTCCGCAGGTGGGCGGGGCGGTGGCGCGGCTGGTGGGCGCGCGGCGGGCGCTGGGCCACGTGGACGCTGCGCTGGACCCCCTGCAGCCCCCCGCCGGCGCCCCTGAGCCCGGTGTGCCTCCCGCTGACTTCGGTAACATATGTATTCAGTAATCACATTAGATAAGCAGCCTTCGATAAAGACCTAAGGTGTCTTTTGAGACCCGCCATACTTTAGCAACACTTACGCCAGTTAGTGTTGCGCCAGCTGGAGAGTTGTGTGCGTGTGCGCAGAGGAGTGGTGCAGCAGCGCGGGCGCGGGGTGGAGCGGCGCGTGCGCGCTGGCCGGCGCGGCGGGCCTGTGCCGCTCGCACGTCGCCTTCCGCCTGGCCACGCTGCTCTTTGCTGGTAAATACCACTAATTGTCACATTTTTGATGGTAGGAACATATAGGAACCTTATAGGTCTTCAAGAGAGCACACTCTTCCTTGTGATCAGATGTTCAAGATCAACAGCTACTCATTTATCTTATAGCTATTCTAAAACGCTTTCCCATCAATTTCTGACTTTCAGACCTAGCCGAATCTCTGCTGGCGTCGTGGCTGGACGAGCTGGGCGCGTGGCTGCATCAGCAGGTGTTCGTGTTCTTCCAGCAGGTATCCAGCGAGGAGCTGGACCTCACCAGCAAGAATGACCACCTCCGTCCCTTGGATGTTGACGAGACGTGTGCCGCTATCATGGCAGTCATACCAGGTATTTAGCATTGTATATTTTATTTTTTAATTTTTAATTTTTTGAATAAATGATGACTGGAATAAAAATTCTAGTCATCATTGTTTATTTTTTAAAATTAAAGTGTAATATTTCAAATGAGATGATGATATCGTGTTGTAATACGAATTCAACGCCATCTAGCGATTTCATAATAGAAATTATATACCGAGTGACGGTGTTCAGTTCTAGTAGATACTCAAATATTTCAAATATGTTAAAGAATTAATAATCGAGTAATTGTAATTTTTCAGAGGTGTACGTGTTCAGCGAGGAGTCAATGTCGGCTGCAGTGCGTCTGTCGGTGTCCAGCTTGGGGCACCAGGACCTCAACAAGGACCTGGTCTTCCGCACCCTGGACCTCCTGGTGGCGCGCTTCAAGCACGCCGCTGGCATCACCTCCAGCTCATTTGATGCCAACTAACATACCAAGAGGACAGAATGTCCTAAAACTGAACTTCATCGAGTTTTGACACATGCTGTAATACTCCTAAAGATCTATGGAGTCATGAAATTTTTAAAGTCGTTAAACGCTCTCTAAAAATATAAATTACTTCGTAGTCAAATGATCTCATATTCTAAGAATCTTGATTACTTTATGTAATGATTTACTTACCTTTTATTCTGTAATAAAATATTATACTTAAATATTTTGTTTTTCTTCGTACTGGACCTAGTAGTTTGGGGTTAGGAAATATTCAAAACATGTACGACCATTCCAAATTATTTATTCACATACAAACACACATAATAATTATATCACAGAGCGCATACAAAAATACAAAGAACATTTTAATTTATTTGCGTCTAACTTCACAAGTCTATGAACAATTTCCATTATCAAAATATATTCTTAACGAAAAATAGGTTATGTTACAAATTCTCAAATTGGAAGAATATTTGTATATTTGTCATTCATTTACTAATATATATGTGGGATGATTTAGTTTTTTTTTTTGTTTTAGTCTTTGTTATGATTACTCTTGGGTGATGTCAGCTGTCACTTGAGACGTAATATCAATTGAAAAAAATATGAAGAAGGATGTGTTTGTCAAAATTACTGAACGTTAAGAATAAAAGTTTATATTGAAAAATCGAGTGATTCCACTTATTGCCACCATCCCACATATATTATGTTACTTATATTAATTACTACATTTACACTAAACACTTATTCATAGGACAAAAATTTGTATAGGAATTAACTTTGATCGTCACAAGTAAGGGATATAAAAGCGAATATGCCTCAGCCTACATTTCTTAACCTAAACATACCAATTTAATAAGCTTAAGGTCTGCTCAGTTTAAAAACCAAAACAATCGGACTGTAGCATATTTGCTTTTTTACCACATCCCACAAGTAACAACGTTAAATTGTGTTTTCATAACCGTCATTTATGTTTCAAACTGAATGACTTTTTTCAATGTTTCGTATGTGGAAACCCACGTTAATAGTCAAAAAACACATTCATCTTCATTGCACGTATTCAATTCATTTTGTCAATCGCTTTTATATAGGAAAAAAATTTGTTATGCACAATCAAAAATATAAAAACTTGTCTTCTTTTGTATGTTCGGGTATTTTTTTTTTTATCTTAAACTTAAAATTAATTATGATTTTATTACATTTTTTTCATGATATCCCTTGTTCTTTTTTAAAAAGGTTTTATTTATATTTTGGAGGTAGCATTGATTTGACATAAGTAAACAAAAATTTTAAAAATAATGTCATGATATTGAGGTTATGGTGTACAAGTCTTTCAATACTATAGTATATTAATACATTAAGACTTTACTGCCACACTCAGAGTCTTCCCTTAGTCGCTTAATGTAGATATTTCACTAAATCCACAGTCCACATTACCAATCGCGTGTATTTTAGTACATCTATCAATCATGTTTCGTGATGTTTTTTCGGAACTCTACGTGATTAATGGACAATGTCATAGGGCTTTGGCCAGTTTCTGAGTGCGTCAGTTACCGTTGGCTAAGAATGTGTCTCAAAGCGCGGTGACGTCACTATCACATATGAGGGCGGAGCTCGCGGGGGGAGACTCGGGTACTTCCAGCTCCGTGCCCCGGGACCTGCTCGAGCCCGCGAAATTTAGGAACATCTGCAGATAAAAAACATGCTATTAAACACGAAAATTTGTTTTAGAAATCTATAAAAAATATAATATTAGGCATATTTGTATTACAGATAATGTTATGCATCGTTTCTTATCTAAAGTATCACGAAGTTAATCGTAAGTGATTTCTTAAAATAAGAGATGTGTTGAGGTCAGACCTGTTCGAGCGAGCTCTGGTTGACTGTGAAGTCCTCGAGGTCGCAGGCGGCGTGCAGCTCCGCCGTCAGACGGAACACGTCGCTCACACGCGTCTGCATCTCCTTGCCATCCACTAGACACACAAAACAAATATGACTGGACTAATGGTCCATTCGCTAAAGGTGTCGCTTTAGTAATGAAATACACAATAAAAGCCTACAAAGCGAACAACAATGACAATATCTTTTTGTTACTTTTACCAATGTTTGGGGTTAGTCTTCCTCGTACTTCCTCCCTTGGTGATTCTAAAATAGCATGAATGTATCATAGAAATATACGAGTATATCGGCGCGAAATGATTTCTGATTTTTGAACGATTAAAGTTACTATCAAATAATAATTTTCAGTGCTGGCAACATTTGAAATTGTTTTTTAATTTGTATTGTAATTGAGTTTTTTTAGCGGGCATCCCCGAATAGATGAAGATATATAAAGTCATAGAATGGAGGTTTCTGATATTACGCGATTGTTATTTTATTACCTCCGACATACGCACGTCCACAATGGTGGATGTTACCGTATCTATTTACCTTCGAAATTTGACTCTGCAACCGCTCCGGCATATATTTAACTAGTGGGTACCTGTACAGTGTGTAGGGAGAAGGAAGTGCAGCGCGTTGTTGTGCAGCGCGTGCAGCTGCACGTGCGGCGCCGCGGCCCGCAGCCGGCGCCACGCTGCGTGCACCGCCGCGCGCCCGCCGCGCACGCGCCACCACACCGCCTGCCCGCCGCCAAACCTAAACACATCATCATCATCATCATCATCATCATCACTGGCTCACTATACGTCCCCACCGAGGGGCTCGGAGCCTACCCTATAGTTAGGGTGACTAGGTCTTAGTCAACGACGCTGGCCCAGTGCGGGCATCACGATGTTTTCCTTCACCGTAAGAACGTTGGGTCAATTATGTACATATGAAATTCGAAAAATCGAAAAATCACATTGGTACATGATATTCTTCTATATAGATAGACTTCACAACAATTCATCATGATACAAGAGCAAAAAAGAACGCATTCAAGCATTATTTGTCTAACAGAGTAGGCACGGCATGGAATAGACTTCCGGTTAGTGTAGTCGCAGCTCCAACAGTTAACGCGTTTATAAAACTCCGAGCTATACCACACACGCGCACCAAAAATAACAAAAAAAATCTTACCAATATCGATGAAATTTGATATGGATGTAGAGTATAGTCTTGAAGAACACATAGGCTACTCACTTTTTTAATTCCACGCGGACGGAGTCGCGGGCGAAAGCTAGTAACAAATAATACATTACCGTCTCAAGCACTGGTCTAGAGGTGCGAGCGCGCGCAGGGAGCCGGCCTGCAGCAGTGCGACGCGCGCGGCCAGGCGACGTGCGTCATCCAGCGCGTGCGTGGCCAGCAGCACGCCGCGCCCCGAGCTGCACGCACGCTGCACGCCGCGCGACACACACGACCGAGAACCGGGGTCCATACCACTGGGAACACAACAATACTGTCTCTCTTTTTCTATCTATCTATCTATCTATACTAATGTAATAAAGCGTAAACACACACTACATAGTTATGTAGGATGTCAGTAATCACTGTTTTTGAATAATTTTTATTTTAATAAAAAGCCCCAGACTTATAATATAACGCTAAACGCTATTAAACTTAGTAGGGAAAATATTTTGGTAAAAACCGTCAGGAGGGAAAGGGACAAAAATTACAGGCTGCCAATATCAAGGAAGCAAGGTTGCCATGGTAACAGTAGTTGTTATTCAATGGCATTCGTTCTCATTTGTGCATTTGAATTTTGAGATTTGCAATTGAAAATTTCACAAATGTAAACAAAAATAATTTCATGTTGATGAAGCCGCAAGGCAACAGCTCGTCTAGTGTAATCTCGTAATATAGTTTGTTTCACATCTTAGTGATTTTTTACGATTTTCTTTCTTATTTGACACGTACCTCGTAGGCTCGTCTAGCAGCACAAGCGGCGTCCTGCCCATGAACGCGATGGCGGTGCACAGCTTGCGCTTGTTGCCGCCGCTCAGCTGGCCGCTGCGCACGTCGCGGTACTTGCTCAAATCAAACGTATCTATCGTCCTTCTGATCACCTGTAACAGAACATGCATTTTAACTACAGATGTCTTGAAATATGAAATAGATGAATTGTGCTGAAAGATACATAATTCAGAAGGGAGTAACTACTAAAATAACAGAAGACAGGTCGATTTGAAGTATGAAAACTTGATGCGGTCTCGCATAGAGTGAGATAAGGATATGATAATTAAATAGTGCGAGTCGACTAGACACTAGATGTCACCTCGTCCTGCTCCTGTATACCCCTCAGCCTGCAGTAGAACTTTAACGTCTCCCGCACCGTTAGCAGAGGGTCGATGGCGTCGCTTTGTGGACAGTAACCTGGACAAATATAGCACATTTAACACATAGTTACAGTCATTCATGTTTAAAACTATCGGGATTGGTAAGTTTGTAATGTGGGTTGGCTTACTTATAAATCCTTTGCAAAGGTCTCTGGAGCCAGCGCGTGTGTTGCGCAGACAGATGTGCCCAGCGCTGGGCCGCACTTCGCCAGTTAGCATTGAGAACGTTGTCGACTTTCCAGCGCCGTTCTGACCCAGCAGCGCTGTACACTGTATTTACACAGATATTTAAACAAACGGTTGATGCTAGTCTATTAAGAGATGTAATCTTTTTTCTTACAAATGTCGAATAAATCAACTTAAAAATTGTTTAGCAACGAACAGTAGGTATGGATGTTAATATGTGTGCTGTAATCGGTTATGAAATTAAACTGCAATTCGATGTATATTGCTAATTTTCGGCATAAATTGTGAGATATCAGACCTGTCCTGGTGGTATAGCGAGCGTGAGGTCCCTGAGCGCGACGCGGCGGCCGGCCAGCGCGGGGTAGGCTTTGCTCAGTCGCACGCACGCCGCCACCTCGCCCTCGGAAACTGCGCGCAACGGACCCTTCTTCTCCTCCGTGTCAATAAAACCTGGACATAAAATCACTTACTGCTGTAATCAAAGTTATTTAGAGCCGGTCCACACTTCTGACTAATTGTTATGCGATTGTCGATTGTTTCGCAGCCACTTCAACTGTTTAGTTGCACCTTCATATAAGCTCATAGTAATCAAAGCGAGACTAAACAGTTGTGCGATAGTTTAGTTAAAGGCATGCCGCACGCTCTAACTCTTCATCAAAGACCACATAGATTTCTTATGCTAAATGTATACTGTCTTTCTTAGTGATCACTTCATGACATTGACAGCAGTATTAGATTTGCTACGCAATGGCTAGGAGACTAAAGATCACTGAATAAGAATAGAATGTGAACTGTCTTTGTGAAGATTAATCATTCGTCACTTCGGAATAAATGAAGTTTAGCTGTGTGCTGTGATACCTGCGTTAATATTGCCAATAGTCCTGAGCCGCAGCGGCGTGCGCGCGGCGAGCACGCGGCGGCGTTCCGACAACACCTCGGGGTCCAGCTCGCTGTCCGGCAGCGGCTCTATGCTCTCGGAACGGAACCTGAATACATACAAATCCTTTGAGTCATAAGTAAGTATATTAAACAGATAAGATAATAAACAAAAGAAAAGGAAAGAAAATGATCTGTCTCTATCTATCCTCTCCTATATCGTATTTTTCCATATTCTAGTCCTTCTTTTTATTGTTAGAATTTTAATTAGGTTTGTTACTTCCATTGGCTTGGTAATTTACCTCCCACTAAAATGAACCAACCGTCTAAAACTTATACTTCTTTCGCTTGCTTACTTAGCTAGTAGAACTTCAAAGCAATCGTATTCGATGGCGAGGTTGAGGAGATGCATCGCAGTGCCGACGAGGATGAGGGCCAGGCAGTGGTAGGCGATGAGGTCGCTGGTTAATGGGTCCCGGTACGTGTCCATGCCGAATTGGCCCAGCACCTGAAAACACCAACTCTATACTCTCTGGAGATGAATACATTGTAGTTTGAATAAGATGGTTTTAGGACTTTCTTCTAGAACGTGCAGTAACATGATGCTTCTGTTTCGTTGCGCAGAAGGTTCTGTTCGAATATTATCTGATGATGTAATATAATATAATATTTAAAAATGTGTTCAAACCTGTGCTCGTATCGTGTTTTTAGCGATTTCCAACACTCCGTCTCCAAGTGTGAACTGCGGACTTAACATTAGGATCTTGTGCAGCACCCAGCGCGCTCTATCTGTCGCCTGTTTACATTGATAAGATTAGGTTGATTACACTCTGACAAACGCTGACATTTCTACACTATCACTTTAAGAAAAACTGACCAGACTGGACTATGGAGAAGTACACTATAGATTGACGTCATGTTCTATAAAAAAATCTATGTCAAGCAGCTCACATCAGATTCGGAGATGATGTCGAGTATGAGCAGGAGGGCGATGCCGACGACACCAACGAAAGTGTTGGCGCAGAAGAGTAGCATGTTGGCGAGGCTGGGCTGCGTGAACAGACGTGATGTCACGTGCACCACACCCGCGCATCCGTATCTAAAAGAAGCACGTGTAAAGTTATAGACACAAAAATATTTCTCAAAAGCTCTTTTACAGTAAAAGAGTAAATACGTACCCATACAAAAAGATGAGGAGACAAATAGCGGGCAAATTATTTCTAGAGACGAATACGGGGAAGTGGAATGCCTCCAGCACGACCGCAGTGATGATAATGTTGACCACGATTACCTGTTAAAAGTTGATGTCAAAAAAGGTCGTTCAAATAGTTTTTATATTTCTTTTCATAAAAAAATTAAAACTGAATCTAAGGTCTACCTTGGGGATGCGATGTGTCCACTGACCACTGGTAGTATACTCACCGCCATATCCCAGAGCAGTGCGGATGCCCAGTAGAGGGTGGGGGTGACACCCGCCAGCAGCTGCAGGCGCTTCTGCTGCGTGGCGCGCGCCGTCACCAGCCGCACCGCGCCGCCCGCGCTCGCCAGGCTGAACGCGATCAACAGCATCGCCGACACGCCCGCGTCCGCGATGTGCTGATAACTGACATAACACACTATTAAGATACGCCTACTTAATAACCACAAAATGGAGGGTAAGGGGGAAGATGGGTAGACCGAGTAGTTTATAGAACCAGTGAACGAGAAAGAGATCAAGAGAGCGGCATAGAAGAGAACATTGTAATGATGACGATAATGATGAAACTCTTGTTTGTACTAACACAGTATCCTTGTTGATGGGCTCGTTGGATATCTTGAGCGGGTGCGAGTATGTAGTGATGCTGGCGTAGTGTCGCCTGCTTGCCGCGCGCAGCACCGCCGTGTGCAGCGCGCTCACGTACGTGGGCATGGCGTGGTGCCCCTTGTTGTTGTACCATACTACGAGGTTTGACATGTTATTCTTGATCACGGACGAGAAGCCGCCGTATCTGCAAATATTTTTTTCAGTGGCTTATAAGCACCACGTGAGATACATAGTTAGTTGTAGATTATACGGCTTTGTAATACCTTTTCTCGATGTAAACATCGTGTGAGGCTACTAGCCATTTGTTAAGAGTATGCGCGTCGGGTAACAGCATCAGTTCTGGAAGAGTACTGCTGTTAACAGCACTCAGGTCACATTCTTGTTTCGTGACCACGCAATTACAAATAGGATTGTCCTGAAACAAGCATCCCGGTCGCATCATCTCTCTCATTATCTTTGACGAAATAGAGACAACAAAACTTGGCACTAACAAGGGATCTAATTCGTTAAATTACCTCATCCGTCCAATTTCTCGCCCGCTTGTCGCCAATTAGTATGTTCATAATGTCTTGAGAAAACACTGGACTGATGACGCTATCGTCAGTAATCGACGGCTTTTTACTAAAACAATGGAAATTATAATTCATGCTGAATGCTTCACGAAATTATAATTAAAATCGGCTTCTAAGTGGAAAGCAAATTCAATTATTTCCTTATACATACATGAGGTAGTCTGTGGTGTTATCGTACAGGCGGTGCAGAGGCAGCGCGAACTCGCTATTGGGCGGCGGTCGGATGTTGGAGAACGCCATCGAGACCAACACGAACAGGGACGGCAGCGCCACCAACATGAACAACAGGGATCTAAAACATGAATAAAATAAGCGAGAGAATTATTATGATAAATTAAGACAAGAAAAATATCGTAGTACAAAACTGTACTTACCTATTTCTTGTGTAATGCAGGTATCGTGCGTACAACAGCGCCACGAACTGATCCCACACCGAGCCCACCAGTGGACCTTCCCGTGGAACTAGTGGGGCTTTGTCATTTCGCAAGCTGGTTGTCGAAGCACTTTTAGATGGTGTATCTGAAACTATTTATATTGATTTACAAGTAATGTAACTAACACCGAGAATCATTGGAGGCTGGTTGGTATATAAGGAAAGTAAAAACATAAAATGTTACCTAATTCAATGTTCTGGTGTGGAGCGTCGGCCTGGTGACAGATGGTGAAGAAGACCTGCTCCAGGCTGCTGCAGTCAAGGTTGAAGTCGCGGAAGCCCAGCGCCGCCTGTTGCGACTCCAGCGCCAAGCACAACTCGAGGTAGCTAGCAAACGGCAGATTGGCATGTGAGCACTAAGCAATACGCAAATATTACACACGTCAAAATATAAGTCAACTTTAAATATCCCTTACTTGCTGCTAACGCCATCTTGGTCGAAGAACGGTAAATTTATCTCAACCTCTGATCTATTCACGTCGACTAGGGTTGCATTCCTGATCACATTCCTGACGGTCACGAGCAGGAGGTTGGTCTTTTCTTCTATACATTCTTCACCTTTGACCTCACAATGATCATCCAATTTTCTTTTGGTATCAGGATACATCACCGTTAGCTTGTAGCCACTTCCGAGGGAACGTTTTATTTCTATCGGTGAGCCCGTTGTATGGATTTGACCCTTAGGGGAAAGAGAAGAAGTTAAAGATTTAATTGTGACTTAATCGCTCAGAAATGTAAAAAGTTTAGTAATACCTTGTGCATGATGACTATCTGATCGCTGAGCAACTCGGCCTCGTCCAGGTGGTGCGTCGTCAGCAGAATCGTTCTGTTCTCGCGCAGCTTCAGTATCATTGACCAGATGTCCCTGACAAAAATATTTTGTTACAACAATGGAACTTTGAACCTTCATGGTGTGCACATGTTGAAAGGTTCTATATTGTACCTCCTAGCGGCGGGGTCGACTCCCGCAGTGGGCTCGTCGAGCACCACGAGGCCGGGCTCGGCGACGAAGGCGAGCGCGACGCAGAGTCTACGCCGCGTGCCGCCCGACAGCCGCCACACCGGCTCCTCCGCCACCGCGCCCAGTGACAGCACGCGCAGAATACTGACACAAAGCTCCGTAAGAAATGGGAACTACATCTTCCATAACATTAAAACATGGATGTGTCACTACCTCTCGACCTGGTCGTGCAGCTCGCTCAAGTCGCGACCGCTCTTGAGCTGCGCGTAGAGCTGCACGTGCTCGCGCGCGCTCAGCTGCCGGTACAGCACGTCGCGCTGCGGACACACGCCCAGCCGCGCGCCCGCCGCGCCCCCGCCGCCGCACCGCACCACCACGCTGCCCCGCGTCGGCTCCAGCATGCCAGTCATGATGTTGCTGTTTCCAAGACATATGTAAGAAAGTTAGTATTCTAACGATGAGCAGATCAGTCATCTACCTGTACTTTAGTTAAATATAATATATTATGTAAATGTAGTGGTACATACATGAGGGTACTTTTCCCGGCGCCGTTGTGTCCGAGCAACGAGGTAATCTGTCCGGTGTGCAGCTCGAGCGAGCAGTTGTCGAGCGCCAGTTTGCCGCTGCCGTACACTTTGCTTACGTTGAGTACGCTAACCCCCGCCTTCTCGCCCGCCGCCTCGCTGTCCACCACGCTCACCTGGTGAGCTTTGAAGCCTGACAGAAATAAATTACGTTAAAATAATGTAATAGATATGAAAGAGAAACGCAAATTCTTAAAAGTATATTACCGTAAAGTCTTTCCAGTAGTAATCCGATGAGGATATAGAGGACGCCGTCGAACACTACCATGAGTGCAGCGAGGCCGATGCTCATATCCTGGACACCGTCGGGCGCCGCCCACAGTAGCGACCACTGCGCGCCCGAGCCCATCGCTTCGTACCGCGTTATATACAGGAACGCGTAGCACAGCGACGATGACATCGACAGGCACTGCCACGGAGAACAATTCTGATATTGTAATAGTGTCATAGTGTGTCACAAAGTGTCAAATAATTTGTTGTTAATGTTTAGTTTATTAACTTATATCAAGTAAACACAAAGTACTAACGACGATGAGTTTGAGCGAGCTGGTGAGCACGGCCTCCAGGGAGAGGATTAGTACGAAGGGCATGAAAGAGATGAGGTAGGCTAGGCCGGCGCACACTGCCGCCACGCTCGCGCCGCGGAACAGCTTCGACATCATGTAACTGGAAACAAATATTGATTTTATTTATGGTAACACAAAAAACTAAATCCTTACCAAATATAATAAATTAGAGCGTATTCAATAGTTCTTGCTCGAAATAGCACAATATAATTTTTCTGAATACAAACTTACCAAAAAGAGAGGACAGAGAAGGCAAATAAGAACAATAGCGCGAAGATGAGAGATGGCGCTGTGTGAGGCAGCACGCCGCCCGCGCACAGCACCGCGGAGATGCACGCGGCCGTCACCACCAGCTCGCACAGCGACCACACGAACCACGACAGAGTGTGGTACGACAGACTCACGCCCATCACTGACATTAGCTGCGGCACAGGTATCAATTGAAACTCGTAAATAACCTAAACTCAAGGGAGTAAAGTTCCATTTAGATTAATTGTTAGATACATTTTTGTCACAGGTGTTTTTTTGAAAATCTCCACATATGCCTTGCCAATACTATTTTTATCAATATCGTTATAAATAACCCTTATTAAATTTTTCGGAAGTAAACTTACCACGGTATTACCACTTTCTTTCTCAGACACGATGAAGCGCACGACAGAAGTACTGGTGAATAGCAGGGAAAAGTAGAACGCCACGATAAGAGACTGTGACTCGTATAGAGATGTTTGGAAACTAGAACAAGAACCCGAGTAAACACTAACGTTCAAAGCTTTGATAAAAATTATTCCAAATTAATTAGTACTGACAAGTCTTTCCTATAGCAGGGATAAGGTTCTTGCTGCGTGTAGGTCGCCCAGTCTGCATCACGGGCTCTGCCTTGGCCGTCAGCAGCGACATCTATGATGGCTTTGTCGATGATGTCTTGTATCTGGATGAAGCCGCGGAAGTAGCGCATATTGTCTATGAAGTTAGACTCTGGACCCGGGATCCAAAAGCTGGTGAAAAGTTTTTGTTAAAACAGGTGGATAATGTTTTCCTCTGAGTGATACAGGGGAACAGGTAGTCAGTGTTTTTAGCTATTATAATATATTAAAAAAAGGTTTTTAAATTTCTATTGGATAAATATAAAATACTTCCAACCAATACTTACTAGTTCTTCTTTCTAGTTGTGGTAGGTACATTCTCAATATCCATCCTTATTTTGTATTCCACATTCAGTGGCACTTCTAGACTCGTCTCATTGTTTAAGAACACAAGACCGGCTGAGAACTCATTGACTCTCATCAGCTTGACGGCCTCGAGGCTGAGCTGGTGCTCGTCCGACACCGGCTTGAAGCGGTTCAGGTTCACGCACTCCAGGATGTTGGAGCCTTTCTGCAGGATACTGCCCAAGTCCTACAGTTTGACAGCCATTGTTAAAACTATCCAGATCTTATCTAATATAGATTTATGGTATCGGGAAAAGTCTACGTAAAGTTAAGGGTTTATCGCCTTGACCTTTGGTTGGTTGCAGTAGTAACCTGCTCATTTTTCTCTCTCAACTCAATAAGATTGAATTGTCAATGTCTAGCCGTTACGTATCTCACCTGTATATCACCTAATTTGTTGAAAACCTGCTCAACATCGATTTCTGGTATCTGCACGTCTCCAAATAGTTCTGACTTGATCGCTTCTGCTGCGGGCGCGGCCAGCAGCTGCTGCAAGGCAGCGAGGCCGGAGCGGTGCGAAGACAACGCCCCAACTGCAGGAAACGCGTTCGCGAACCTATGCACTAGTTCTATCATCTGCACCATTGGTGCAAAAGTCTCGTTTGCCTGGAATGGAACAATCGTTTTTATTCTTATTTGTTACTAAAATCGCGGAATGTCAAGTTCATTTAGCTTGTCTAATAAATACTATAGTTTTAAATCATGTAGGATCTATGATAACTACGTTAAGAATAAATTCTTATGCACAACAAATTACGTGATTGCAACTTTACAAATACCATTATAATCGAAGGAGAGAAATGTCAGGAACGCTTTAGTACATGTGTGTGTGTTACCTTCTGTATGATGTGATGCACGTTGACGGTTGCGGGTGTGTACAGGATCTTGCCCATGACCAGCGGTTTCACAAAGCTCCACACGATCTTGCCGCCGTCGATGCTCACGATCTGTTTGTACAGCGACCGGCAGAAGTCCGCTGGAATATACAATAATAATAACAATTTTATAAATATCTATTGTTTTCAACTTTAAAATTAATTTTGTGAAACAAAACGTACTCGGTAAAACTTCCAATTGCTCAGCGTCTGCTTCGCTGGATAAATCTTTAGTTTCTACGATCGATTTGAAGAATCTGTTGACTTGGGTGTTGAACGGCTTGCCGCACACCATTCTGCCCGCGGCCGCCATGAAGTCACCACCTGTAATGTTAACACTGCTGTTTTTACTATATTTTCTATCAATTAAAGCATTTGTTGAACGCATTGGAAGACCGTAGCTATTGGTAGACCTAAATCACAAACGTTCAAAAAGCTAAGGTCCACAAACGGCCGTAGAGCTGAAATAAGAATATTACAGTTTGATCTTTATTTCGATAGTTTCATTCTCACCTCCAAATAAACTATCAAAAGTGAAATCGTTCTTGAAGTATTCGAGTACAGGTTCGTCAGCCAGCAGACCGCTGACTCGATCAAAGCTGTCTCCTACTACGGGCAACAGTGCGGCGAGCTGCGGGAAGCTGTCCAGTACGAGCTCGCCGCGCTGCGCCGGCACGTGCGACGCCGCGTACAGCTCGCGCAGTAACCAGTCTTTTATCTACAAAAAAAAAACAAGTGCATTAACATTAATAGGGCTCTTACAAATTTTTTCAGTGTTTTTCTTCTACTTTTTATTTCTATGTCTTGCAAACAACGCTATCTTAGTTGTAGTGTGTTAGTTCATAACTAAACTAACTACTCTCTAATATTTTGCGTGAATGAAGATTGCAAATTTTCGATTTGCAAAAACAGTGGACTGGCTTACATTGTTAATAATATACGAAAAATCTAAGTTCCGCAACAGAACGGGAACTATCTTCTTGGCTATATCTTCATCCAGGTCGCAGAACTGCTCGGCGACCGCACCCAGCACGTCGTCTAGTGTCACCACGTTCAGGTTGGTGGGCACCAGCACTCGAGACATATCCTCCGCCTCACACACTAGCTGCCTGATGCGGAATGTGTCTTTTGAAGCCAGGATCTAACGAATTCAAGTCAATGTGAGACATTTCATGGTCATCGTCAAAACTAAGTAATCCGTTCATAATTCTAAGTGATAACTAAGTAATAATATCGTTCATAATTTAAATGTAGCCCAAAATGTAGTAATTTGCTGATAAAAAACAGTTATTTGAAATGCAAAACAATTAATACCGGTTTAAACTGAAGATATCCTGTGTGTATGCGCGGCGCAGCCAGAGACCAGAAGTTGGTGTTGTTGATGCCAAGCGCGCTCAGCTCCAACTCCAGCTCCTCAGGATCCGAGAACAGCTCTGATACTGGGACTGGAAAAAAAGTTTTAATGTATCATACTGAATTTTTTAAATTTGAAATTTAAGATGCTAAAACATCTAAAAAACGAAATTAATTATAATTTTGTTATACATTTTGCAGCTTCAAATCGTCGGCTCTAATGACGACACAGGTTTTGATAGCACTGTCGTAACGTTATTTGTGTTTTCTGTTTTGACAGCAACTTAACGCATTTTACCTTTAATATCCTCTTCAATTAATGAGTTTCTGATCTGGTGCAGCACCAGTAACCCGCGGCTGACGTCTAGCAGATTACTTTGTAGGTCGTAAGCCTTAATTAATGGTGTAAGCTCGGTTGTTAATCCATGCAAACTGGAAGAAATATGACACAAACTGCTAAGTGGATATTAATTGATTACTCAAGCTTGTGAGATTAGGTACGAATACTTCTCTATCCAATGATGAGAAATAGTTTATTTTTTAATAGCAGAAGGTGGTGACTAGTTACGATAACTGCGTACCTATAAACAATGCTGCCAAGTGTATCGTCAGTGAGTAGTTGAATAGCAGTGTCGATGACAGCGACCAGCCGGCCCTGCGTCACGCCAGCCACGTCTACTTGACTGACGACGCCCAGCAGTCGCGCCACGTGACCGACTAAGGCTTCGAAGTGTTCCAGAATTTTCGATATAAATTTGAAACGCCAGAACTCTTCATCTTGTAACATCGGTAGCTGTGAAATATTTGTAATTGTCAGTTTCCAGTCAGTGTTATTTAGAAAAATAACGTAATAAGGAACTTACATCTTCATCAATTAATGTTTTGTTTAAATTATTAACAATGACATCGAGGACTTTGTTACAATCACAACTCTCGCACAGATCCTGCCAAGTCTCCTCGCTTTCAAACATTAAATCTTCCGGTTGAAGGTCATTTACCTATCAACAAATTAAAAAAAATTGTAAACCCAGATTTACCAAAAATTATCGATCGTAGATAACCTTGATATACTTACAGCTCCAACACTAACTTTACTATTTTCCACAGCCTCAACAAGATAGTCTTTCTTGATGACTTCTTTTAAACTTTTTGTAAGATCAAAGCTTTTAATGAAGTAACTTTTGAGTGGTACCTCCACGTCTAGCCTGTGTGCTACTGCTGACTGCAGCTCTTTTAAATATACAACCTCTTTGATACCATCTATTTCTTGTAGATGAGGTAATTCTGCTCGTATTAGTTTAAGCGTTTGTGCTGCGACTTTAGCAAATCTGGAAAAAATGTAAAAGGTTGTTCACTGTCTAAAGCGAGTGGAATTACAAAAAATGTGAGATATTCTTGAATTTTTCAAACTATTCAAGTTTGTTGAAGGCTTATTTTTTAAGTGATGAAATTGCATGTATCAAGGAGAAGTTATGAGTGTTGAAGGGAACACCGGTAGAGGTAGACCTAGAAAGAGATGGATGGACTGCGTGAAAGGTGATATGATCAAGAAGGGAGTGATGACTGAGATGACGTATGATAGAGTTACGTGAAGGACAAAAACCTGTTGTGCCGACCCTACGGGAGTAGGATAAGGAGGGCATGATGATGTAGATTTATTTTTCCTTCAGTCTTTCAAGACGTAAGGTAAGATAAATTTGTAAAGCAGATTTGTGTAATTGATGATGATTGCTAGTACATTGGATATTTATGGTAGATAAATGACCACTTACAAGGTAGCATTGCCGAAAGCATTTTTGGTAACATTGTGTGTGAGACACTGCGATATTTTTGTGGTGGGCGACATTATATCTTCTAGAAGATGCTGCTTCACAAGCTCCAGGAATTCATTCATAGACTTATTGAGTTCGAACTTTGTATAGTTACGAGATGATATTAACTGAAATAAGATAATAAATTAACGTTACGAGTAACTAGCACTCTCAGAGACGTTCGTTAATTAAGCAGTTCCGTAGTGCAGATATTTCTTCCTAAACCTCTCGAGTTACTAACGAAGTCCCTGATTATTGAATATGAGTGTAACAGGGTGTTCCTCGACGAACCGAAGTTAGGTTTCTTTAATTGTGTGACGGTGATTACAATCTATTTACTTTTATTTACTTAATAGCAATAAAAGTAATTAGAAGTTTCACCTCTTTGATGGCCATATCCCAGTGGAAGTCATTCTTAATCGTGTGATAAACATTGATCAAGTCCATGTCCTGCAGGTGACACAGCAGGTTGTCGTACTCCTGCTTCTTGTACAGCTGAAGGTTGAGTTGTTTGAACCACGTCGTGAATTGAGAGCACAGAGTACATTGACTGGTGGAACAAAACATAGTTACAACACACAAAAGGATGGTTTCATTAAAGTAGGAAATCAAATTTCGTAAGATGTTCTTGAAATTTTGCAAACCTGTTATTTAACAACAACGTGCCAGCGTCAACAATATTTCCTAATATTCCAAAAGACGCTTTGGTAAGCGTTTCTGTAGAAAGCAACGCAATAGCTGATGTTCTAAATCTCTTTAATTTATCCTCGGTCACCCAACGTGGAGCTTGCGGGGGGCTTGGCCCCTTCAATATTTTATCTAAATTTGATTCCATTCTAGACATATCTACATTTAAAGCTGTATAGTTCACGTCGGTTGATATTTTTAAATTACTGTCGAACATCTGGAATTATGAAAATTATAATCACTTCGCTTTATAATTTTACGTCCTCCCATTGTACAAGATTGTACTGCATGGAATGTGTAAGTACCTGTGAAGCAAAGCGTAGCGGCATCAATTCCTTGATTAGTTCTGTTGTGTCCTCTAAGCAGAACTGTTGTTTGAAGGCGGCGAGCGCGCCACTCCTGTCCGGGATGTACTCGGACAGCGAGGCATTAGACTTGCAGAAGTCTTCCTTGCTGTTCACATTGATCTCTCGGATCAGACGCACCCACTGGAATAATAATTATCAATGTATGTAGATTTATTTATACGTAGAAATGTGAAAAGAATGAAACGTTGTGTAAGCTTCTTTGTCACTTGCGAGGAATTAGTTTTAATTGTTTATTTTCATTGGTCGTAAGTTATTGAACAGGAATAATCACTAATTAAAAGGTAATGTATTTATAATGTACTTACACGTATTTTATCTAAATTGTTTAAAATATCATCAGCGATATCAAAGATTTTCTCCACATTATTCAAGAAAGTGGTAGCAAACGGTCCGTTGTAAAGAGTTCTAAGTTGTTTCCACCAATCACCTCCGGACAAGAATGTGACCATAACATCTTGATGCTGCATGTTGTTGTGCAGGTATTTCAGATACACTGGTATACCGAGGTCGTATGCATACTTGGTGGATGATTTCAAAGACTTTATTATTTCTTCTCTGTAAAATATAAGGTAATAAGGGGAATCTCATAAAGGCCTTTTAAAATTCTTTAATGCTGTAACTAGAAGTGTAAATTTTAGTTTTAACTGTTTTATATTTTAATACTGGGCAGTATCGTTTTGTTCTTTACATACTTTTAATTTCATATTTTCTTCATAAGGCTGTGGCGTTTTTGTTAGATTAAGTATCATTACAATTTTTATTTAATAGAGTAACTTGTTTAAATCTGTACCTTGTTTTTAGGAACTGGGAAATATCACTAACATTCTCTTCCTTACGTAGTACATTAACGAGATGACGTAGGGTCAGTCTTGCGTTCTTTAAATCATTTTCTGTGTCGACCATAGAAAATATTACATTGTAATTCATTGCACATATTTGTTCTTTTACTTTGTCATTCTCAGTTAGTATGTCTTTTGTATTATTCTTGTTTTTTACACGATTACAAGTTTCTATAAAAGCTTCGGTTAATTTATTTTCTTCGTTGTTTAATAAATTATTTGTAATCGTATCAAAGAATACCGCAATGCCGTCTGTTGGTCTTCTTTTGAATATTTTTTTAAATGCTGCTATGTCATTCAGTGTTGCGTTAAGTTTGTCTACGTCTATGTTAGGGACTTCAAGGCTTACATTTTCTATTCTATCTAATACTTTACTTATTACAGTAACTATTCTAGCTAAATATGCTGTAGATATAAGTAAATTCTTGTTCGCTTCACTAAACATGTGATACAAAGGACTTGAATTATTAACTTTATAATTAAGCATCATGTCAACTGATTTTATTAGTTTTTCCCTCATATTTTCAATGTTAATGTTTTCTTTGATAATACTTTTGTTGTGCGCGACTTCGGTCATGAAAGTTGATAAATCAATTGCTTTGTTATAGGCAATTTCAAAAGTACTGTTCAAATCATCTACTGACGATGTAAAAAAATAATATTGCTGAAAAAACAATAAATAATTAGCCACATATTACTACGAGTACTTTGACTGATAATATTTATTACGAAGACATGGAACAGTGACAAAGAAAACGAATTGTCTTCACATTTGTATTAACGTACATTGTCATCTCTTTCATTCCCTTCTGCAAAACAGGGACAACAATAAATCTTATCCATATGTCACTTGTAGTACTTACAGGTTTGGCTACTAGATCCACGATGGCATTATCTCCTCTAGGCAATGAGATCCAGTAGAGGAAGGATGGACAGACGAATGGTTGCACGCGGGCGATAATGTCCTGATCTATGGGCCCGCCCGGCGCCGGCACCAGGCTCTTTACCACAGCCTCACAGTCCCAGAAGGTACTCTGCATTGCGCGACGGATCTGAAAGTTTAGATCGTACCAATTGTTCAGAGCTTAATACTGATTATAAAATTTTCAATTTACAAAATAGTTGCTTTTGCACTAGATTTTATTACCTGATTCATGAAGCCGAAATCAACAAACGAGTTAGTCAGTACACCGATGAAGTCCGGCAACCTTTCATACAATAGGTACAAACTAGTTTTCTTTGTAAATCCCATCAGTTGAAGCAGATTGGCATCCGGTTCTGAAAGATTACAAAATCATATAAAACCTTGCATTAAACCGAATAGACAAAGATTCTGTTTTCGTGTTCTTACCATTGATTTCTTTAAAATAAGACAATAAGTCATCAGCTACATTACTAATAGAGAGAGACAGGAACTTGAGAATGTTAAGGACGGTAGTGCGAGCGAGGACGCTGCAATCGCCCTCGCAGCTCAACAGCGATCGCCACAAGCTTGCAAGAGGAGTGCCTGACTTCACTGGTACACGGACTGAATTTAATACAACGTCCATTTTGGTGAATAGATTCCTGGGAATGTTATAATCAGTTCTTTAGTTTTTTATACTATCCACCGAGCATACAGTGTTATCACGTGTGATTGTGATCGACTTTAAAAGTTAACTAAAAAACCAAAAATCGACTGACTATTCTGACACTCAGGGAAGACTACAAATAGAATGTCGCCTCATTCGGCAACAGTTCATTCAGTCAGTTTGCAGACAGTAGCAATAGAGTTTACATATCTCGTAAGTGAAAAATAGCAATATCTTATTCACCTTAAAATAGGTACACTTTGAGTATTATTCAACACATCGACCGCATGCCGCCAAGCTGTCATCAATGTAGCCCGGTCAGCAGGCTCGTCTAATGCAACCATCAAAATGTCTTTGATAATATAAAAGTTCTCTACAAAAGAATCAAACGCTCCCGAAAACCGCAGAAATATGTGCGGCCCAAAGTCTTTGCTGTTCACAGTTGATTTCTGCAATAAAAAAATAAATTATTTCTTTGGACAATTTAATTAAAATCAAGGTTCATCAAAATATTGAAAACTGTGAAATCTGTGAAAAGCGAAATCTGGAGCAATTTTTTAAATAGCTGTTTTTCGGGATTTACTTACATTTCTAAAAATATATTTAGATTGCAAATATAAGTTCCATTCTTCCTGTGTACTTTGAGACATGCAGAGCAGGCTCTCTATGCCTTTCAGAGTTCCTTTCGATGAGTTAGTCAACTTCAGAAATTCTCCCAAACTGGTGTCAGAACACGGCCAAGATTTATTTGCGTTCATTATTTCTATTATGGGTTCTATCTGTAAAAGTCAACTGAGTTAGATACTGTCTCTTTTGCAATTATTGAAGCAACTTTATTTCTTGTTAAGGCGTTTATAGATTTAATATCTCACCTTAGTGTCATCTCTGGCCACCAAGTCTACTGCCTCGTGCAGCAGCTGCGGGAAGCCAGGGATGACTCGTCTTAAACCGACTACTGTGTCTAACGGTAAAGGGGATGTGATCGTTTCGTTCTTTAATATCGCTGAAAGTGCAACATAACATTATCAAAACAAATATAATATGACCCACATAAACTATTATGTTAAGTAAGATTATAGGATGGGGCTGAGATTGTTGTTGTGTTTTTACCTTGAACTAACTTGACAACATCGTCTACAAGCAGAATCGGGCCTGTCGCTACACCCAGACCGTATTTAACCTGCAGCCAAACTTCGCTCGTTATATCGAAGATATCTCGGTCCATTAGATCAAGGATTTCAAATGCCAGTTTCATACTGAAAATAAATTGCAAATGGTTAAGTATAATAGACCAATCTTGGTTAAATTAGATATCACAGGTCTATCATGAACGTTTGCGTGATTTCAAAATGTATTCGTAACGTCATCGATATGTTGGTGTATTTTACGGCCGGTAGAGGCGCTGCACAAATCTAAAACATATTTTTTCGATGAAGTACCAAAAATTTCTCATGAATATTCATAATAAGCCCTTAGGAAATCTAGGTAAAGCTCTAGCTTTCCGAGTTCTAACTCGGCTCAGACGTTCTTTGACGACTATAATATTTATTTAAATTATAATATATCCCAAGTGTTAGTTATACAATCAGAGATGAATTAATGTCAGACATTAAATTATACGAGAACATAAGAACAAAAAATTGTTTCTAGTTAAAATATTTAACTTTTTACCTTAAGCTTATACTCCAGTTTCGTGGACTAAACCAGAATGTCTTGACCTCTTTTATCATGTTAGCAACATGGCGACGCATCGTTTTGTTCATACCGTAGCTCTTATATTCAAATAAATATGGATAGAAACGATCTATTTTATTGTACAAATTCCTTAGACCTTTTATTAATTTGGTCCATGGAATAGTTTGCTTTTCACCTCCTGCCATTAATAATTTTATCTAGAACATATAAATTTAAACATACAAGAATATAAAAAATATTTGCTTTGCTTATAAATTCAATAACTTCAATACTAACGGCTTTTCCTAGATTCGAATCACGCTTCAATACAGTTTCGAATACTTCGCTGATGTTACATAGAGTTGATACAATTTCTTCTTTGTTAACGTTCGGTGGAAAATCTAGATACTGCGAAGCGTTGGCAGCTCCTCCACACATTGAATCTAGGCTGTATGTTGACAGCAACTTGAACAGCTAAAACGAGTATAAAAATATACGCTTACATAAAGTATACTAAATAAATGAATAAAATGACATAATGAATGAATGAAATGACATGTTGGACATAAATACTATATCTATACTAATATAATAAAGCATAAACACACACTTCTTTGTTGCCTAAGATGTTAGTAATTACAGCATATTTTTGAATAATTATTTTTTTAATAAAAAGCCTTACACTTACATCACGCTTTAGGCTATATATTTTCACGCCATTAAACTTAGGGAGTACATATTTTGGATAAAAACCCTAATGTGGGAAAGAGACCATAAGTTGCTGCCAACATCAAGGAAGCAAGATTGCCATGGTTTGTCATCATGTCATGTCATTTTGACATTTGCAATTGATAATTTGACAAATGTAGGTAAACAATGAAATAAAATTTTTATAATTTCACGCGGATGAAGCCGCAAAGAAACGGCTAGTTAATGAATAAAATGAATGGAATAGGTACTTAATGACAAACATTTTGATCCTTTACCTACGGTTTTAGATATTAAAACTGATCGCAGTACCTTATGTTGATCTAACGCAGAAGTCAATATGGTTGTGAGTACAGCTGGGTATAACGTCTTCGCTTTCTCCGCCACTTCTAGTGGTGTGTTGTCCATATCTTTGTTCAAAGCGTCTACAATCAGTGTTGCGTCTATTAAAAATGGTGCTATTTTGTATTCTAATACAGGATTTTGTTTGACTACAGCTCTGGCCAGCGCTCCGTGTACAGTTACTCTGAAATAAGAATGTTTTAACAACAAAGTTATTGTTGATGACTATCATTTGGTGATTTCGGTTTGTTATAGAAGCAGATTAAGAAGACATTTATTTATACATGTTTGTTTCTTACAAGATATGATTCCCCACGTGTCTTTTATCACGAATTGTGTTCATGATTTCAGTATTTGCGTGGACATCAATAACATTATTCCAATTAACATGTCTCGGTTCCTCTTCGTCCAAACGGTTGACTGTTCGACTGAAATTCCTGAGAACATCGAAGTCACGATCTAAACTATAAAGTTGAGAATTCGTGTTTTTTCCCAAAGTTTCTTGAATAAAAAGTGATGCCATCGAATTGATCTGAAAAAGAAATAAATCAAAACCCCCAGTGCTTTGTATAGATCTTATTAGATCCTTATCTTATAAACTTACACTGCTTTTGACGCTAAGTATACCAAAAGAGTGTATCAAATCTTTGAGATATTCCTTTAGCGAGTTTGTACACAAGTGGTTATGTAACTCGGCTACTTCTGCTACGTCTATCTTGAAGAACTTCTGTAACTTTCTTTTATCACAGAATATGTCTCCTGGAGAGTCCAATTTGGATGTTAAGATCTAAAAAACGATAATATACAATGAACTAGATAAACTATAGATTATTGATTAGCTCATATGAATCATGTTAAACACATGTATGTTTATTAGGAGAAGGATTAACGTCATTAAGTTACCGTAAGGTATGACTTCCTATCCCTTACCTGAGCTCTTTCTGGATCTGACAAAGCGTCTAAACTCTTTTCAAACATGTGAACTGGCAGCGACAGTACTGCCTCTATCCCTCGCGGGTGTCTCAGGGAGACATTGTACATCAGTTCTTCTAAGTGCACGTTTATATGGATCACTTTCTCCGCCTCCTCTATCAGTTTCGTTACCAGAGTGGAGTAAAACAATACATCGTGCTTCGTCTTATCTGGTAGCCATTTGTATATGAAATTCGTAATACGAGACAATCTGTAAATTTTAAAACATGACATTAACTACTTGCTATGTTGTATCTTTTTGAAAATTTTGTGTATCAAGTTGAATTGGACACAGTTTCTTCCGAATTTAAAGCATGTTAGTGTTGAAGTATTTTGTACTTACACGTTGAAAATGTCTAAAGAAATACCGTCGTCAGCTAAATCTTCGAAAGTTTCCTTAGCATTAGAAAATATATTGGACACGCCGTTCACCGTTGTTTTTAATGTATTCTCTTGCTTTTCACTATAATTTGATGTTTTATCATTTGTTCCAACAGATTTCATTCTCTGCTTTTCTAAGAATTTATTTAAATACTTTATGACCATCGCCGACGAATCTGCGAAGTCTCTAATGATTTTATAAGACTGTGTGTCACCGAAGTTAGGTTCGAAGTAGTCGAGAACATTGGAAATCCTGAAAAAAAAGTCAGAACTGAAGTTAAAAAATCTCAAACTTTTAAAGTAAGTAATAAACATCTACCAAACAAGACTTTGCCGTATTTGAAGAATGATCAAATATATAAAATAATACTAACACATCTAGCTGTATGTATGTGAAGTCAGGAGTCTCATTGTGCAGGATCTCAGTGACTTCTGCCGGCAGGTAGCTGTGCAGCGACGCCATGCGCAGCACCGCTCCCGCCATCTTGCCCAAATCCAACATCCGCTCGTCTTTCGACAGTTTGTAGTACATATTACCTAGCTGTTGGGAAAAACACTTAAGTTCAACAAGTTTATTGATAACACTGATCAATTAATTGACAATCTTTATCATTTATCGAAATACTGGTAGGCTAAATTCAAAATCAGTCAGCCTGTTTAAGCTAGCAAATTCTAAGGCCTTAAGATTTTTAAGAACAAAAGTCTAACTTACCATTTGTAAATACTTCCCCAAATCCATCTCTAGTAATAAGTCCATGGCAAGTTTTTGCATACTCGATGAAGAAAGTGAACAAATCTTCTGCACAAACTTCTCCATGTTTTTATTATTCATTTTTATTGTTTTCGTCATCGATTCTACGTCACACGTGTTAAACTCTCCTTGTAAGAGCTGAAAAATTATGATTAGGGAATTTATTCCATGGAATTAGAATATAAGATGATATTTTCTCATTTATTTTTGTGATATCTTAGATTTACAAGTTAGTTAACTCACACCCTCGAAGCTTAAGTTTGATTCCATCAAGCTATTAGCAAGCGGTCCGTCAAGTTCTATTTCTTTTTGCAAATATCGCTTTACTCTATCAGAATTCCGGAACAGTTCTTTAACACGCAAACCATGTTCTGAAATTAATAACTCTAGTTTTATAACTGTATTTTCTAGGCGGATTTGAATAAATTCAAACTGATGCAATCACAGCTAGTCAGATGGTAAAAATTACAGGTTTTCTACATAACGAAGTCTAGTCTAGAACAGATTACTAACTGGCTATATAGACAAAGTCGGGCACATCAGCGACCTCTGACAGCGTGGCGAGTAGCTTCAACGCGTCCGGCACAGACGACGCCGTGCCCAGCAGCGAGGAGTTGGAGAATAATGGCGCGAACTGCTGCTTTATTTGTGTCAACCTGTCACCAAGCAATATTTATGCAATACTCGCAATTGTGATTTATTTCTTTACTGTCTTCATACTAGTCTTAAGTTCTAATCAAGATTTTAATATAATGTACAATGTAGAAGTTTTGTATTGCCACTTACTTCGATTTAGAATATGAGGGTATTTCCTCGTATTCGTCCATTGGAGAGCACTCGTTATTGACGCTGCAGATGAATGACTGCAGGAAGGTCATGACACCAGCACTGGGCAGCGCGCGGGCAGGGAACTGACCTGCACACAACATTGAAAAATGTATCCATGAAATGAGATATGAAGAAGGGCACTATTCTAAGTTCATATGAAGAATACAAGCTTTTATTTATTTCTGAGCTTTCTTTACTTTTACGTTTACAATTTTATTAATAAGTTACTAGAGGTTGTATTAAAATTTAAAATAATTAATAAATACTTACATGTGGGATAATCATGATTGTCAACGTTACTCCTGACAATGTAGAGGCTCATTATGACCACAGTGCCCCACACGACGCCCGCCAGTGTTATCTGCAAGGAAACGATTAACTGATAAACTTCCCAGAGATTCTCTTTTTTTTTTCGAAGAATAAATTATACTGGTTTCGATGAAACCTATGCTATTGTCTCTCTTCTCCAACTTATGAAGTCTCAACTTTATTTCTCCTCGAGACTTCAGTAGATTGCTCTCTTAGAAAATAAATTATTTTATATTTATGATTATTAGTAGAGTTTCCAAGATCGCGCCAAATGTTAATGTCAGGGTTCTGAGTGCTTGTTTCCTAGTTTGGGATGGATGTAGGAGAACTATTGTGGTGACTTTAGGTTAGTCAACAATTACAAAATCTTACCGGATTTCTTTTCCTGATGAGGTAGTCCTTCCACAGCAGCAGCCGTAGTTGCCGGCTCGCCGCCATCTTGTCACACGTATATTTAATGCCACCATGACTGCAAACAAAATAACCAACACTTATTCTCACATTTGTAAAGTTCAACATAATCGAATGGTTTCACGCCGGCGTTTAAATTCATTATACACGCTTTGCTGCTTGATTAATTGTTTTTTTTTTACAAATTTTCATGGTTTTCACCTCTTACAATACGTTACGTATAAGTAAGTAACTTGGAACAAAGGATGTATGTCGAATTTCTTTTTTGTTTGCAAAAACGCGAAAGTGTTTTTTAGCTTTATGTTTTCAGAAATAAGCAAATGCTAAATCAAACACCTTATAACTTAGCTATTGCGATCCACAAACTAAAATTAACTTAATAGGTAAACTTTTGAAATACCGAATGGCATTTTTGTATACTCGACACCTTTTATGGGTTGAGCTCTAGCCCTTCGACTTGTATTTCGAACCATAATTTTCACTGCATAAATACTTGCATTTAGACATATTGTTGTATCTATTAATTTAGAGAAAATGACTGAGATGTCAACATGTATTCACAACAGTGTTTAAACAGCGACAACCCACACTAACCTTCAAAAAGAAAGTTATAGTTTGCGTTTAGTTAACATTGTGCGCAATGATATTAACAACGTTAATTGGACAATGGCCACAGTAACAGTGTGGAATAATATTATGAAACGAGCCAAATATTGTGACATGTAGATGTGCGCGGTTGAAGTTTACTAAAGTACTACTTGTTAATACAATATTACAAGTTACGTCTAAAGGTCAGGGGGCAAACATTAATATGCTAAACATTAACTTTTATTTGTAGAACTAATTAAAACTGAGCTAACAAAATAATTAACTTCACTTAAATATTTATAAACTTGAAGGAGCTATAACAATGTATGAGGTCGCTGATGTGCCCTACTTTGTCTACGAGTATATAGCCAGTTAGTAATCTGTTCTAGACTAGACTTCGTTATGTAGAAAA
>LD688943.1:2810357-2829773 GCA_003118335.3 Papilio memnon
ATATGCTTAAGAAGGGAGTGGATTCAGATATGACGGCTGATAGACATGTATGGAAGAGCAGCACATACTGTAAGGGATAAGGGCAAGTTTAATATTTTTTTTAATATAAAATGTTTATATGCGATGCAAGTTGATGAAGGAGCTATAACTATGTATATCTCCTTATACTTAGTATCCTCTAAGTTATAAGATTAAACTTGATCTATTAACCTTAACTTAGTCTACGTCTCAGCGTGTCCTTGATCTTTGACAGCTACTAGTAACATTTAATAGTTTTTCAATATATAATCCTTAATGGATCGAATATTTTAAAATCATTATGTATCGCAATTTTCCTCAGATGTAATTGTTTACATGATAAGTTTTGTTAAAGACTAACTGTCGCCCGCGACTTTTTCACCGTAAACAAAAAGTAGCCTAAATTACTCCCATAGCTGAAATTTCCATTAAAATTCCAGTATAAAGTCCAGTCGCTACCGAGATTATCCGGAACAAATAAGGACTAACGGAAAGACAGTTTGGTTATGATGTCTATACTAATATTATAAAGAGGAAAGATTTGTATTTTTGTAACTCAAAAACGATTGGGCCGATTTTAAAAATTATTTTACCGTTAGAAAGGTAATTTATCTGTGAGTAACATAGGCTGTATTTTTTAATTTCACGTGTGTGAAGTCGCGAGCAACAGCTAGTATGTTATAAAACGTAATTTTATTCAACACTTTGTACTGTTTTGTAAGATTTCTACGTGACTTTATATAAACTCGACTATCATATATCGGATATCTAATAAAACGTGTCTTCAAGTGTAATTGACTTTCTGACTTAACAGACATGGTAGTTAACTTGAAAATGTTAAGAACATAAGTTACAACTTCAGTTAATTGATATATGGTTTTGTTTTAAAAGTTGAAAGTGAATCAGTTGGGAATAGTAACTTTAATTTTATGAAGTAAGTTAATTTTTATTGAAACGCATAAAACATATTTTTTACATAATGATAATTCAAGACATTATGTTAATATCCTCGTCTTACGATTTGTTTAAATTAAAACGGATTACCGCAATTTCTATTTCCTGATGCGTTTTTGTGAAAACTTTAAAAGTTCTTCAACATACAAGGTAAGCATATATATACAAATATTTTACGATGCAAAATATTTCCTTTTACTTATTTATAGTTAATATTATTTCTTTGCGAAATATAAACAACAATAGTTGCAGTCATGAGTTATAGCCGGAAAGTAAACCGTCCTTAAAAATATTCACGGAAAGACGAGATATTACAATTTTTTATATAAATGACGAGATATATTCCTTCCTTATGTACAGTCGCAGAAATCTTGCCTTGTTCGTTGAACTAATTAGATAGCAGTGAGTGCAAACGAAATCTGCTTTGTATTTGTTTTCTGTTTCGTTCGTTGTTTTTGTTCGCGTCTCGTTTCAAAATATTAAAACGATTGTAGCCTTTGAAGTGGAACACCGCCTGTGTCGTCGACTGTACCTATTTTTGACTTCCCAAAAGAAGGAGGTACTCAATTCGTCTGTATGTTTTTTTATTTTTTATGTTGATTTGTTGATGCGACACAATACTGTTTAACTTGTTACCGACAGCGCGGCAGACAAAAATACATTTTTATATCAAACAAAACAACTTTATTAAATTATGTACATATTCAATATAATTGCTTTGAATCTGTAATAATAACATTATGCACGTTTTACACTATCCGCGCTTTACTTGTTTTTCACTGTAACTTTTTTACATTCATATAGGCAAAAGTCTTGGTGGCCAGTATGCCACCTCTTTGGTTGTATACGAATTACGAACTGTTTATTAGCCAAAGAGGTTGGATGTCGCGTTGAACCTGGTCATAGTGGCTTCTCGTGTTGTTCGCTGACATAAAACGGGTAGGGACTAATGTGTTATAGGCATGTAGGAGCTTGTTACATCTTCCGTAACTAGTCATCAATTTCAGTCAATTTGCGTTCAACCTTGAAGAAATTATTAAGCGTGAAGTAGATCTATGAGGTAAATGGATCATTATTAGTTATGGAAACCGTATTATTAATAGGTGTGTAGAGCGATGCAGTTTTATTTGCTAAAGTAATCTAAAAGTGTAATCAACGCCGTTTATTTTCTACGTTTTGTTGCACTGGTAAAATCTCTTTTGACATTTATTATGCTACTAGCTTTCGCCCGCGACTCCGTCGGCGTGAAATTAAAAAAAACCAAAGCAAGGACCCTATGTGTTCTTCCAGGCTATCCTCTACAACTATGTCAAACTTTATCGAGATCAGTTCACTCGTTTAGACTACAAACTCTAACAAACATCCATCTAAACTTTCGCATTTATAATATTAGTAAGATTAAATGGGAAGTTATATTAATTCATTTAAAATTGACAATTTAAAGCAGTTATAATCAAATTAAACTCGTTACAATATTCGACGACTCGTTTCTAATGACAGTTCGCGATGGAACCACTCGGATGGCACATAAGGCACATCCTGCGTGACTGGCAAGACTCATACGAACATACTTCTGCGTTATTCAACTGTCGAAAATGTTATTGTCATCCCTTTTATACTCTTAGTAAAAAACAGGGACAACATGTGTTAATACCAGTGTCATTGTTGTGTATTTCACGGTTTTATATTATCTGAGCTATATTCTTATTGTGATTTTCTATTGACGGGAAGTTTATTCGTGTTTGAATGAAAATTAGATGCTCCTAATCTGTTTATTTTGGCATAAAAATGTTTTTATCAAGCTTTCAACGTGATGGTGTGAATTTATTTGATCTTTAATAATGCTGTATTTTTATAAGAATTGTTTCTATAACAATACATATTGTAAAATGTATGATGTTGAGGTTAGACGTTGCTAAAACAAAAAAAAGGTAATTATCTTATAGAAGTGTTCGCTTTGCACTTATCTTTCGTTTACAATTTTTTACAAGTACTCAATAAAATAATAAAGTATACAATAACCCAATATTCTTATTCTTTAGTTTCGCTCAAATTGTAAACGATACGAGATTCTTAAATATTATTGTTTATAATTTTATCTCTCCTATCATTCGACCACACGTAAACTGGTCTGTAAACGTAAGTTTGTAATAAATGTGGACAAAACATAGATATAAATATACTTGTTTTTTAATTATGTACTTCTACATGTTGAAAATAATCTTATACTAATTAGATTCTCGTCTCAGTTTTTTTCACAACGGGAATGAATGTGTTTTTGACAATGAAATAACAGATGACAGACGACTGTCTTCATTGTCACAGGATAAAAACTTCATTGATATAGTCGAGGACATTAATTTCCTTCCCGTCAGATGAAATGTCATTTGACGTTCATAGCAATTATGTAGAAATCTTGTCATATCAACATATCGAAGATGTAAGTTGAGTCAGTATTAACAGAAGAATGATCCATTAAGGATATTTATACTATTGTGGTTGCATTTGTATTGTAGTTTCCGCAATCAATGCTTCCTATATGGGTTAAGTATATGTAGGGTTCATTATTGCCATGTACCTTTCAATATTATCATCAGTGGTGACTTTCTATACCTTTTGTCTATGAAAACATTGTTGCTTTCAGGTGTTGAAGTAACAAGTAAATTCAAAAATTGTAATCAAATTCTTACGAGCTGTTGCTCCCGTCTTCGTCCGCGCGGAAATATACTTTTTTAATAAATATAGTGTATTACTTAGCTATTAATTCGTGAAAGAATTTTTGAAATAAGCCCAGTAGTTTTTAAGTTATTTCAATATATACAAAAATACAAATCTTTCCTCTTTATAATATTAGTATAGATATCTTAATCAGTGGGTTTCGGGATGAACGTCTATTTTTAATATTAGACAAACAATATCCAATATTGTTTAAGTAAGACTAAGTTTACAGTACATTAGTGCATTTAAATAAATGTTCATAATACAATAGCATAGATAACGAAGATTTGTACTTAGTTATTGATAAAAACTGATCAATCTACACAAGCCTTGGTAAGACAATCGACAACGACCTCCGTACAGACACGCTATACCTCTACAATACTTACCTCAATAAATCACATTAAACTATTGAAAAATTAAAAACTAACAGAAAGTAGCAATTTAAATGCAATGTAACGACGATTCATTTATCCGAAAGAAGGATAAAGTTATTTATGCAACTTGCATTTAGGCTCTGGCCAGTGAAGATTTTGTACAAGTTGAAAACTCACTCTCTCTCTCTGCATCGTTTTCTTATTACTTAGAGTCAGTCCTACCAAATTCTTGTAAATTGTAAGATAACAATCCAACGCGTAAAATATGTGATGAAGTATCGGTTGTTACTTTATCTGACAGTGACGTCATTTTAAGCTATCTGAGTCTCTATCAGTAAGTAGTAGGACAGGCCCTTAGGATCGTGACATCTCTTCTTGTTCATATCTTATAAGATATTTCTCCATTCTGTGGAGTTCTGATATGGATAGCATTATGTTATAGTGCAGCGCCCTCTGTGTATTTCCCTCGATTTTACCCGTTAATTCAAATATTATAAGATACGAAATGAATATATTAGAGGAAGTTTGAGAGTAGCCCCAGTGGTAGAAGGTAAGGAGTAAAAGGTTAGCATGGTATGGGCATGTTATGAGGAGGGATGAATCGCGTGTAACAAGGAGAACGTTAGTTATGAGTGTGGAAGGGTACACCGGTAGAGGTAGACCTAGAAAGAGATGGTTGGATTGCGTGAAAGGTGACATGATCAAGGAGAGAGTGATGACTGAGATGACGGATGATAGAGTTATGTGGAGGACAAAAACCTGTTGCGCCACTACGGGAGTAGGATAAGGAGGAAGATGATGATACTATTCAAATATTAACTTGAATAGAAACATTGTTGTAGTGAAGTTTAAGACATATTTATCACATTCTAGTTGGTGAACGTAATGAATACCTGTGCGGAAATATACCATAATAAACCGCGCGATCAACAGATTGCATAAAGTCTTGTCTACAAGGCCACCAGTGGAATACGACTCTAATATTATATTACGATATAACATTACATTCTAGAATATTCTCATTAAAACTTTTTGATTCAATCGTTTTATGGATTTGGATACTTCTTTTTACAGTGGATTTTATACAGTGTTTCCATAGTCAAATCGACATGTAAAAATGTGATTGTTGAAAAAAACAAAACGAGTGTGATGAACGAAGGGTTGTAGCATTTTTAATGTTTTATTATACTTTGTTCTAGACTTTTCAACTTAATCAGTAATAAATCAGTAATAAAATAAATCATTTGGTAAAATGTTTTAGGACGCATGAAATTAAATAAAAAATCTGTTCAAGATTGCAGAAATCTCATTATAATTGCGAAGATAAAATGAGAAACAAAACGCGGCCAAAGTTGAAGAGTCTTATTACACCTTCAGACTTAATTGTTTTGTTTTCTTACCAAACCGGTCTGTTGTATTGATTTATTTGATTTTTCAGTTAAATTACTGACACAGACTAAACACGTAATACTTTCGTGCTGTCAGTTACATTTGTAACTAGTCTACATTTTGCTTGCGACGGAAATAAAAAAAACAATTAGGTTTAACATAGCCTATGTTATTTAATGGTGAAAGAATTTTTGAAATCGGCTTAGTATTTTGACTTGTAATCTACAGGTCCTGGGTTCGAATCCCATGTATCAATTTTTAGAATTTCATATGTTATAATTTACTCGACATTCTTACGGTGAATGAAAATATCGAGATACCTGCACGTATCGGCGAAATTCAAAGATAAGTGTGAAGTCGACCCCTAATGGGCCAGCGTGGTTTTCTAAGGCCTAGTCCCCTTAAGTTAGGATAGGCTCCGAGCTCCTCCTGATGTTAATATCATATGAATTTCGGATATGAGGATGGGGAAGTAAATTACTGTTATCAAATATAACAAGGGAATATAAACAAACAGAAGGTAATGTTTATTTACACATCATTAACTTGTATCTCAATAACATTAACATTTCCTGTAGCTAGCGTAGGATTCTTGGAGATAGTCAATGATTCAAATGAATTTATAACAATGCGTGTACATGAGACTTGGTGTCACTTTGTTAATTTTATTATTCATTATGTATTTTTTATCTTTAAACACGTTAAAGCAAGGTTAATAAGGACGTTCGTAATACGTACGAATCTTTAAACATCAACCTTGATTGATAATGAAAATATGTCGAAAGGCTTACTGGAGTACGACCTTGATGTATTTTTGATTAGAGATGAGCCTAGTACTAAAATGTTGCACTTTTATCGATGACGTAATGAATACGATCTCGCTTTCACGTTCAATAAGTTACGTTCTTTCTTTTGTCTCCGCCAGAGCGCGCACACCTTTTGCTAAACAATCGCAACTGTTTAGTCTCGCTTTGACTCCTGTGAGTTTATATGGAGGTACACTACTCGATTTTTAGTTGTGCAACTAAACAGTTGAATGGGCTGCGAAACAATCGACAATCGCACAACAATTATACGTTTAGTCAAAATTGTGCGTCCGCACTTAGCCTTAACACCGAAAATATCAAAGTTACTACACAAAAACTCCAGAGAAACCTTCAGTTTTAAAAGTTATGGAACTCCGGCGAATATGATTTATTATTACGGATGTCTACGATTATCCTTGACATCCGGTTTAAAGCAGAAAACATCTGTTCTGTCTCATTAATAGATAATAACACATATTAATACATGTCGTGTACAAGTCAGGCATAACATCGTTAATACGCCTTACCATAAATAATTAAATAATGAAGGAAAACTATTGAAATGAATACATAACATTGATAAGTAAAATATTCTAAAAATGACACACGTAATTAACTTTACAGATTAGAACATAATAATTTCAAATATTTTCAAACGCCCGCATAAATGTCAGAATTAATTTAAGAGTACATTACCATATGCTTTGGTTATATAACTAATGCAACATAGTCTATCATGTCAACGTGCAGTACTTCTTTGAGATTATTTCATAGGGCATTCGAAAGTCTTCAATTTATAAAACAATGTTATTTTCGATAGCTTTTGTTATTTTATACGATATATTGTTTGTATCTTTGCGATGAAATATCATTCTACCAAGAGGACTGGCAACTAATAATTTTGAGTACTGGCTGAACATCGGGCATGATGTCAAGGCGACGATTGATTGACTGATGACAGTTGTCATTAAATGATGGAATAATGCGCTTTGCTATTATAAAATCAATTGGTTAATCTCTTTAAATGTTTGCAATCCGATTAGATTGTGTGTCAGTTTTCATTTACGATGGTGGTCAACTAAAGATGGTGTTTCTAATCACGATTGTTATTTAATTATCTCCGACATACGCACGCCTACAGTTGAGTATAGTTACCGTGTAAATGATCTGCTTTCGGTATTAATTGTGCAAACCGCTCGTCACTCCGACATATTAATAATGTGAGACAAACAACTGCAGTCCAGTGATTTTGTGATAGAAATAAACTATATTGTTTCTTAATCACTAGTAAAGTACCAATAACTTATGGATAAGGGTACGAATTACCGATCCAAGGGTCATAGGTTCGACACCCAAGCCGTCTAGTTCGAGGTTAATTGTAATGGTCACAAGAAACATTAGTAAAAGTGAAAATTGCAAAGAAATGAAATCTTATATTTACGCCATTTTTACGTTATATTTTCACTCAAAGAATTGTTATATTCGATAGACAATGAACTAAAGAATTTATCTATACGGAAGTTCCGGCGATTAATGTCTAAAAGAATAACAAAGTTAATAATTTAACTTTATGATATTGAAATACTCGTGTAGAAACCGGACAACATCGCCGCGTCATTGCAAAGTTTAAGGTCCTAATATAAATCTTTGACCTGGTTTTATTAAATATCTGCCACAGGTTTTTGAACGTAATTGGACCTGTTTTAGTCACATTAAAGGATTTCGTGTTTTAATTTTGCAAAACTGAACGTCCACCGTCAAGAACATTCCAACCTTGTTCGACCAAAGTTACTTATTTTACCGAGATAGAAATATTTTCATTAAGTACCTGACTGTAGATGAATACAAACATCGGAAGATCGAAGAAAGTATAGATAGATTGTGTGAGAGGTGTATGGAAGAACAGTACGAGTACCTACTGTGCCGACCCTCCTTAGGGATTAGGACAGGTTGACTGTAGATTACACTACCAGACTTCCTTAATAGCGGCTTTGAGTACACACTCAAAGACGTTATTAAGAGTAACTGACACCAGTTAATACATCAAATAAGAAAGGAAATAAATAGCTTTAAAAAATAAGCAACTTTGGAGCAACGACGGCAACTTGACAACTCGTGCTTACTAACAAATAGATAACATAGAATGAATACGAATTATTATTAAATAAGAATGATTGTGTAAATGTGAAGAGATCGAATATGACACAGTAATAGTGTCGACTCTGCGACTGGTCGGACTGGTCGCGGCTCCATTGCGTCACACGACACGTCACGATACCACATTGTGCAACTGAATCTTCAATACCACTCTTTATTTAAAGATTTTGTTCATAGTAATAGACTAATATTAACACTTACGACAAAACAATGAATTTAATTGCTTAAGATGTATAAAATAATCCCAGAATCGGTAAAACTTATTAGAGAAAATTGTTTAATTTATTTAAAAACTTAATACGATACAAACAATGAATAAAAAATATAGCAATGTTAAAAAAGCATCACTTTACAGGTAACAAATCTACTTAATCGTAAACTAATACAATATTAGACAGAATGAGGGAAATGTTACGAATGAAAACAAAGAAATTATGCAACTCAACATATTGATTGGCGTGAGAATATCACTGCTGTTCAATTCACGAACGACCCACTAACTTGCGACATTCACAAAAACATAAATAGGTTTTACGCTACATAATTTCGATGATTATTAATTGAGAATCCATTAAATTGTGTTCTTATGTGTTCTTCCAGACAATGTTCTACATTATTGCCAAATTTCAGCGACATCTATTAAACCGTTCTGGGTATATATAGAAACAAAACCCTATTCTAAAACTTTCGCAATAATAATATTAGTACAATACACAATAGATAAAAGTTTAAATTCCTGTCTGTCTAAATTATGTCCCCAATCATATGAGGTCAGTGACGTCATGTCGTCACGCCGATAATTCCCTATTTATTTCTCACTTTAGTTTGAACACTGATACGCAATATTTAGATACATAATTGCTTAGGCAAACAGTTCTTTGCAATCCATGCTGATGTCAATATTGCACTTAACGCATTGACGTGGTTTTCATTGTTGATTGACACGCACTTAGAAGGATTGTCGCACATCAGCAGTCAACTTCCCCTAAAAAATATTTATACTTAGTGTAAAATAAAATGATTTTTTAGTCGTTACCTAAATAAGGTGGTAAAGCAAGAAGGTTAGATGGATGTTTATTATCTTCATAATATTTTAAAAGACCTCGATGATCTTGGCAACAGATTTAGAACATAATCACAGGCTATTTGGTACGTTTTTTTAATTCCGCGCGGACAGAGTCATAGATAAAAGCTAGTTATTAAATAAAGTTTTTGATAAAAATATTGTACACTAATAAAAGGAGATAGGATATAAAATACTGAATTTCAGTTGATATTTTTACGTTTAAAAATATTAAAACAAAAATTCGAGGTGAAGTTACTTAATATAACTTGTACCTGCAGGTAAATAATATTATAAACTAAAACCTGACTGTGTTTGATGTATTTCGTGTTACAAAGTCGTAGTTCTTTGAATATGTTCATTGACTTGACTGGTGTTGTTTTCCAGCGTAATAGTTTCTTGGAAATTCTATACCACCGCATAAACACCGATTCTCTTGAACCTTCGTAATCCGTAATTTCTATTAACTTTATGTCGCAACTACAACCAAATTACCATCAAATTTTGATCACATTTGTATATCTCCTTATTGTAAGTGTGAAAGGACCCCCATACCAAAGCGATTCATGGCTCTGTTCAATCATAATTCAATCCTTCAAGTGCTTTATTGGTTACAGTTCAGGATCTCCTTGCTAAGCTTAACTCTGGCGTAATTTAATATTACTTATAAGTTCTGTCAGCCTTCATTTATCCTGACAATAGCGTGCTGTCTCGAAACATCCTACGGGCTAAAGTTACAGGATCTGTTCCTACGCGTCGTAAGTCACTGACCGGTCTACAGCGAAATAAAAAAAAACAAAAAGTATCAAAAGTTAAAAAGACTTTTAAAGGTTATACGTTTAATTAGAATGTGTTTAATAAACTTTTTTTAGAAGTATATATGTCATAATACAAATACCGTTGAAATAAAAGAAAAAGTTTTAATAATGTCAAAGGTTGAAGTTCTTTCACAATTTTAATAGATTACGTAAAGTAACCTTGTCGTTAATTAGAACCTTACGTGTAAAATACTCGGATAAAGATTAACATACGTGACTCCACACTAACGGAATACACGTGTGTGAGATGCGTTTATGATTGCAATTTTATACATTAGTAAGTAAGAATTAAACCAATGATGATTAAAAATGTAAGTTACATTTTATACAAGGAAATATTATCACAGTTCGTAATGTTCTAAATAATTTGCAGAAACATTTTTCATATTAACGTAAAAAAACTTCAATTCTTAGAATCCACAACTTTAAATTTTTAATAGCATTATTATACAAGATTTATTACTTAAAAACATACGAATTTTAAACTATATACTTTGCCTGAAACACTACACTGACAGCATCAATGCTCGCCAAGTAACGTGTAACGTTACACCGTGTAACGTGCATTATAATTGTAGTTGTAAACAGTGCAAGTGTGCTCAATAATTCGGTGCAGTTCACACTGAAGTGAGGTGTAAGTGGTGACGCAAACGGCAATGTTTATCCTATCGGTTTGCACGGCGGATATCTTGCGACACGACACCGCACCGTATCCGCCGCACAAATACTACATTAAATTACTTATTACTTTTATATTAAATAATTGCAACTCTAATTTTAAAGATACAAAGTTGTACTGGACTTTGGCAGACATATCTTTGGCTTGGAAGCAACCAGGATACTAAACTGATATTTTGATGAAGTAAGCATTTAATGTATTGGCCGTGTTGTAAAAAATAATTACGTCTTATCTTACTTCATACTAAATATCTTTATCTATATCTATACTAATATTATAAAGACGAAATATTTGTATTTTTGTATGTATTGAAATAACTCAAAAACTACTGGGCCGATTTTAAAAATTCTTATACCGTTAGAAAGGTAATTTATCTGTGAATAACATAGGCTATAATTTCACGCGGGCGAAGTCGCGAGCAACCGCTAGTAATAATATAATTGCAAAAGCTTAGATGAATGGATAGACGTTTACTTGGTGTAGTTTGTAGCCTAAACTGCTTAACTAATCTTGGTGAAATTTGTCATAGATGTAGAGGATAGTCTGGAAGAACATATAGGCTACTTGCTTTTGTTTATTTTTAATTCCACGCAGACGGAGTCACTGGCGAAAGCTAGTTAAATATATTTAAAGATACGACTTGAAAAATTAAATTAAATACAAAAATTAGTTATGTAATTATTAATTTAGATTAATTTTATGTTAGTAAAATCTTTGCTGTAATTTGCGGAAAAACGTCGGAAGCAAATTAATTAAAATATAAGATATGAATTCAACATAAGGTCAAAGTTATTTGCGCGATAAGTAATAAGATATTTGTATTGTGTGAACATTTTATTATTAATACAAGTTTTATTAAGTACTTATAAGATTATTATTACAAGTTATGACAACTTATTCTATTAATCTATTGCTGTTATGTAATACTAATAATACTAGCTTTGGCCCGCGACTCCGTCAGCGTGGAATTAAAAAAAAATAAAAGGAAGTGGCCTATGTGTTCTTTCAGACTATCCTCTACATTTACGCTAAATTTAATCTAGATCCGTTCAGCAGTTTAGGTTACAAACTCTAACAAACATCCATCCATCCATCCAATCTTTCGCATTTATAACATTAGTAGGATAGTAAGAAACATTTTCTATTGTAACACTTGAGGCGGCATATTTATTATATTACGAAAGACGAGGTTCCATTATTTTTTTTATTAAAAGTACAAAAAGATGGTAGCTTCAATCTATAATGACTTTTCGCGATATTTAAAATCAAAAATGTTCATAATCCAAAGAGCTCCTGTACTCACATTAAGCAACTTGGGGTAGAGGTAAGTCAGGTTACATCGTAATATTTTCGACCAAGGAAACTATAGTCTTACGTTGCTTTTCCGGACTTCTACATTCTCAGTACATTGCAGTTTTAATTTAACTTTTTCCGCAAAGTATCAATTTTCTTTAATTAAACTGCATTTGCTGTTAGTTAATACGGTTTAGTAATCGCCGCAATTACTCGTGAGGACATTATGGATGCGGTGGTTGCCGACTTACTGTAATTGTCGCATTGAGTTATTACATCGGACATTTTTCTTCACGGTAAATTATTTCTAATCATACAAAGATCATATCCATATTATGATTACTCGTACTTCGACGATTGCTATAAAATGTTAATTAAGGCTTTAAATAGGTTTAGTAGATTAAAATGTTAAAAGGACTATTTCATAGACAGAATTTTTTTCGACAGGAATCGAACCTTGTATCTAGAACTAGTTAGGTAGTATAACCACTACAGTGTGTCTAAATAAGATTGATTAGTTTGATAAATGACGCATATGAAGTATCGAATTAAATTTGTATGAAGGTAAATACCGTACTTAATAGACGGGTATTGTAGTGACGAGACAAACACGCAAACCGAACAATTATGAACTATCGATATTCGGTATAAATATTTTTTATCGAACTTAAGTAAAATTTTTATTTACTTATTAACTAATTCAGGGAATAATTCTAGTAATGAAAATAAAGCGATGACAATAATTATTACGAAATCTATTATAATTCGATATGTACGACTGTAGTAATAAATATTTTTTTACTCTCATTCTTTGTATTGGTTCTGTAGGTCATTAATCATTATTAATTTGTGAAAACAGTGTTTTTTTATTTTAATCCATAAGTTATAACTATGTATCTATCGATTCGAACTTCTATGAGCGTAAAAATCGAAAAATCAAAAAGATTCCTCCCTGATTTCACACAAACCATCCCTAGTAAATTGTCAAATGAATTGTCAAACTAACCACCCTTATATAGATAATCTATAAGATATGTGATCTTCTATTACATGTAACTAGTTGTTCCCTTGCGGCTTCATACGCAAGAAATTATAAAAAACTTTATTTTATTGTTTACATTTGTCAAATTCTTAATTGCAAATGTCAAAATACCAATTACGTTACTATGGCAATCTTGCTTCCTTGATGTTGACAGCAACTTATGGTCTCTCTCCCACATTAGGGTTTTCATCCAAAATATTTACCCCTAAGTTTAATAGCGTCAAAATATATAGCCTAAAGCATGACGTAAGTGTAGGGCTATTTATTAAAAAAAGTTATTCAAAAATGTTCCGTAATTGCTGACATCTTAGGCAACAAAGAAGTGTGTGTTTACGCTTTATTATTATATATTAGTATAGATGATATACATAGCTTCGGTAAGACATTGCGTTGGAGAATGTATCAAGTGCATTGCCTAACCGGGTGTCCCGCGTGTCTGCCTCACACGGATTATTCGACCTGAATAAATGCTTTAGCTGAATTTACGTTAGTCAAATAAACATTGATTTGATTTAATGAGATAAAAATCAAAGAAGACCAGCTACGAGTAGAGTTCCTCTTCATCCTTTAAAAGTCGGCCTTAGTTTAGACAAAATAATATAATTGTAAGAACGTAATTTACTTCGATATTCAGTCTACTCATTCCCGCCAAAATGGTGCGCTATCCTTAACATCTCCTTGACATTGACATGTCATAAGGAGGGGACGTGTATGGCAATGATCTAGTGTTGCGCAACAATCACTTTTGAGTGTTTTAATTTAAAACGACCATTGGCAGTAGTCGTCATCATCATCATTATCTGAGGCACTACAGCCGCGGGTGGGCCTGGGCCTGGTCCAGTAAATTTCTCCAAGTTTGTCTATTTTGGGCCTTTTGCTTCCAGTCCCTGACGCCGATAATATTAAGATCGCGTTCGACGTCATCTAGCCATCTAAGTTTCGACCGACCACGCGCTCTACGCCCATCCGGCTTACTTTCTAACAGGCGTTTAGGAACTCTGCATTCATCCATGCGGGCAACATGTCCTGCCCAAAGCAGTCGTCCAACTTTGATGACCTTGAAGAGCCAAACTTTTTATACATTTGGTACAGCTCGTGGTTGAAGTACCATTGGCAGTAGTACCATATCTAAATATACTGGAATGAATTCTCAAATCTCTGAAATTATCAATCAATTCAACAATTAATATTTATAGTAATAAAATATCAATGTAATAATAGAAACTTATTTATAATACCTTATTAAATAACTGGATAATAGAAACATGACTCATTTAATATAGTTTATTGAGGAAAACCACTGAGAGACTTTTTATATTTCCTTAACCAAAGAAATGTGATACTTCATGGTAACAAATTAAATAAAATAGCTAATTTACTTTCTGTTCCATTACTAAAGGCTTACTCGTCATGTGAAATAGCCAACAACTTCTTTAATGATGAGACTCTCCAACGAGAACTCTCCAACTTGACAAATTTAGTTGGAAGTTTTTGATTTAGAGCGATTAAACAAAATTTCCCTGTAGACGCAGTGTTAAATCGTTACGTAAACAATCCTTTAGTGTTTTCTAAGGGTCTTCCTTAGTGACGAGTTAATAATTATTGGTGTTACAGATTTTATTATTCTAATAAGAGCGACCGCACACCTTTGACTAAACTATCGCACAACAAAAAGTGGAGTAGTGTGCGCACCTCCGTATAAGCTCATAGGAATCAAAGCGTGACTAAACAGTTGTGCGATAGTTTCTCTAAAGATGATATGAACTTCGGGGTATAACTTCATGTAACAGCCGTTGATATCCTTAAAAATATTTAAGTTTATCTTATTATGTTTTTATTATATTGGTCATGTATCTCATTAAATACTAATTATTAAGTAAGTGACTACTTAAGAATATATAATTATTACATAAGTTTAAGTCGCGTGTGAAACAATTATTTACTTAATTACAAAAAATTAATTAATCCCAATTCAATTGAAATATATAAAAAAACAATTATTTATTATTAATTAAAACATTAAGATAAACAAAGGTAAGTTTTCTGCAAAACGAATCAAGGATTTTCAAGAGTATTGTCGAATTTGTTCAGCTGTACCGGAATACCATTTAGTACATGTTATTGAACCAGATACATTGTAAAACGAATTATTGGATTTCCATAAAATTAAATTAAACATGTGTTCATGGATGGAAGGATAAAGACCGATATCTTAATTCTTACTTAGTAATATTATAAATGCGAAAGTTTAGATTGATGGATGTTTGTTAGAGTTTGTAGCCTAAACGGCTGAATGAATCTCGATGAAATTTGGCTTAGATGTAAAGCAGTATAGAAGAACACATAGGCTTTACTTTTATTTGTTTTTTAATTCCACCCGGATGGAGTCGCCGGCGAAAGCTAGTGCTTACATGTTTTTGGAATTGAAGTCGTAAATAAGTTCCTGAAGATTTGTAAATGTGTACATATCTATGAAGCTGACTGTACAAACAAGATGCCATCTTATAATGTACAACACAAATGTTATTAAAACATTACACGCACTTTTTAAATAATATTTTACTTTCTTTCGATTTATTAATATTATCTTAACTAAGTTTAACTTTCAATGTTTTGTTTACATGATTCATTAGATCAAAATGGTTGAATAACATAAAATACAATACATTCGTTTATTCAATTACTTTTTTATTACATAATACATACAGTTATGTATAAAAATAAATAAAAGCCATTCACAGCTCAACTATTCTCCTTTAAAAGACTTCAACGATATTTTGTAAACAAGTAAACATCATAAAAACAATTATACGTCTCATTTTCAGTGTAGGTACAAATGTGTTGAAAAGTCAATATTATATAGAAATTACAACTTTAGGTATATCAGGCGCTGGACGCAAATTTATAGTCTTGTTTTTACAAACGATAACATTCCGGTTTCACTTGTATTTTCGACATTAAAAATTAACGTAAACATTCCCCTATTCCTAGGAGTTAAGGGCTGATGTAATTCATATTAAGGGATTACTAATATACAATTATCTATATCCCGTTATAAAAATCTTATAAGATTTAATAGACAAGGTTTAAAAAGCTATAAGGGAAATATCCTAACAGAACATTGTTGAAAAGCTTCTAAAGAGCTTTTCGTTGTATGTACTAAGTAAATAAATCTCTCTAAACCTAAACACCTTAAGAATAATAGAAAAAGCTCTTAGAGAATGCTAGGAATGCATTTTCATATTTAAATGTTATCGTAATATTTAGAAACCGGATAATCTAGATTTATTGTTAATATCAACAAGATAAGTCTATAGTTTTTTATTTCTTGAAATATATAACTCTGTATTATGTATCTAAAAATGTAAGAATTTCATATATTTTCGTAATAATACCATTAATGATAAAAACCATTTATAAAGATTTAAAATTGTATAAGACTAACTACCCTATTTCAAATTATAACAATCTTTATTTAAACTTACAACAGTAAACTTCTTTTGAAAGGCGCCTGTTTTCACTTCACTGTTCACAATATTATAATTTTGAATAATATTTTAATATACAAAACTCGCGTAACATTTAGTTAGGAAAGGTCGTATACGTCCACGACCCTCGGCCCGTGCGCACCGACTGACACACGACACTGCAACAACACAAGATGAACCGTCTGCGCACGCGCAGCTCTCCAATTAAAAAAAAACAAATGTGACGTCACGCCGCGGAAGATTTCACGCCAATCGCTGTTTTATTCTTTAATGTCAGTTCTTTTGGTCGAGAAGCAGCCACGATATTTACCATGAAATTATCCTTATTTAAAAATGACCTGTATAGATCTATCCGGTACGTTTCGTAAAATGGATGGATACGTAGTTTTAACAGAGAATATTCATCCTGTATGACAGTGTATGTATGAACATGTATGCCACCGTAAAGATTAAGCAATATTAAACGTGTGCTAGGACTGTGGAAAATGAAAATTGAATATCTCTCCATATTCTCTGTACAAATCCATTACATGTCTTGGCGTTAAAAGCGCCCTGGGATAAAATATGTAGACTTGCGGCGTCCCTTTCTACCCAGCCCTGGGCGGTCTGTCACTGTACAAGTCTATCAACAATGGAATTCGGGGAAAACGCTGTTAGTAAAGTAATAGCGCTTTTTATCGAGTTTAGAATCAGCACGGTTACGTCAGGGATTTTTAATTATTATTCTTTACATTTTAGACCTCTGTTACCTCCGGCTTATCCGGTATAAAAAGCACATTTCGGACTTATAAAGGAATAAAAAATACGAGTTTAAAATTTGCATTCAGACTGAGATTTTTATCTTTTTTTTCATAATTATGCAAAGTTTTACTGTGTTTTAATGTAAATTAAGCGTACATTATACGATACCGTATATAAGATTAATCCATACTCAGAGTCTTTAAGTGATCATATAGAGACCTTAAGTGTAAGATTGGGTTTAACTAGTTTTCTATTATTTTAATTTTTTTTATTATTTGTTAAGCTAGCGCTTGACCACGATCCCACCTGAAGGAAGTGACAATGCAGTCGAAAGATGGTACGTGCTAGCTTAATAGGTAGCTGTTCACTCTCCTTTTGAAGGCCCCCACGTCATATTTGGACGGGAAAACTGATGCCGGCAACATGTTCCAATCCTTTGCAGTACGCACAAGGAACGATGATTGAAATTTTTTCGTTCGAACTCGCGGTACATCAACTACGAAAGGAGTTTACGAGGAGAAGTTTTCTATACACGTGTAATGCGGAAATTACTATTTCAATTGTATAAGATGTAACACGCATCATTTGCTAGCAATTAACCTTGAAGAATAATATAATGAGAAGTAATAATTAAGCACTAAACACACAAAATGTCAAAAAGGTAAAAAAACAAGATGATTTTATAAAATAATACTCATTTATAATAATAAGATCGAGACACAACTCCACAGAACTAGAAACAAGAAAACATGCAAATAAAAAAAGTTGAATTGCAAATTGCCTAAAGGTTATTTTTGCTAATCAAAATGTCGTGGGTTTGAATCCAGCCATTCTACATTTTTCGCAAACCACTAGGATATGGTGGAGCTATTGAAATACGCTGTTATATGAAATGATGTAAAGTTCTAACAGAGTCAATATTTGTTTCGTTGTTCTATCTAAAATATTGATGTCGCAACACTGGTATCCATCCATCATAAACATTGCTTTAGTTAAGCAACCATGATTTATAAAATAAAGTCAAGGGAAACCCATAAAATGCCAATAAATGATGTCAAATAATTTAAACACAATGATTGTGAGGAGTGTTTACAACTTTAGCGTCAAAAATGTTGAACATGTCACGTGGACACAATTTATTTTGTAATTAAAATTAATTCTTAACAAAAATATAACCTAATTATGATCATACGTGAGTTAAGCCGTTCTTTTTTTATAAGGTGGCAGACGAGCAAGGGCCACCTAAATTCGCTGCAAAAACGAAACGACCTCTGCTTATAGATATCCGATGCAAGATGCAATGCAGATGATTGCGTTGCCTACCTTTAATCGACAGAGGGCATAGAAAGAGGATATTTCCCATTCCTATGCGTCTAATCTTCTAATCCATCGTCTAATATTTCCTTTCCCATTCTTTCCTTATGAGAAAAGGGTGGGAATGGTTCTTAATAAGGTTCAAACAAATAATATCACAGGCAAGTTTAAACAATTTAAAACAAATTAAATGTTTTGTCTACTCTAGTCAATTGTCCGGTAGTCGAATAGTTAAATGCGCTTGTTATTCAATGGTCTGTAGTCCTTTTATCTGTATGTATGAACTGTGCATTCAGATTTGAATACGTTTGGTCCATTGTTAACATTACTTCAATGAAGTTGATTAGAGGCGCACTACACAATGACACTACAAAACGCCATAATGCCATCTAGCGTCACGAAAATTAAACTTCAAAATAATAATAAAACAAATTGTATCCTTTATTTATTGACATAAAATTATACTAAACTAGCTGTTGCTCGCGATTTTGCCCGCGTAAAATTAAAAAATATAGCCTATGTTACTCACAGATAAATTACCTTTCTAACGGTGCAAGAA
>LD688943.1:2858560-2878454 GCA_003118335.3 Papilio memnon
AAAAAAAATGGAAACTTGAGAAACCCAGCATAAGTCGTTTAATAAAATGTTCAAAGAAGCCATTGTGAGCGGCAATCTCGCTTAAATAGTTTTAAAGTAATCTCTACTTAGAATTAATGCCCTTTACGATGCCATTAAGAAATAAAATAGGATGCAAAATTGCGCAGGCGGCACAGTCCAGTTGTTAAGCGCTTAACCTGACGGACCCAGGTTCTATCTCTATCAAACAATGGGTTTTTCGATTTTTGAATTTTATATGTACATTTAATCGTCGTTCTTACGGTGACTATGGCCTAGTCAACCATAGCTTTTTGCCCCCCAAAGCGGGTAAAAAGAGCGCCGTACAAATCTCTTCCAGGGCGCTATTTTTTTTTTTTTGGGAGGCGCTATTCCTCCCTCTCGTTCACCCCTGACATCTGATTCGTCAGAGCCTTTGTTGTTCCGTTTATTTATCGATTACATTTACACTGTTTACATTTTAGTTAACATTTTCCTCTTCGTAATTGGTGACATGGGTTTTAGTTGCGGTGGCGCTTCTCTCTGTGTATGAAAGCATACACACAAGGAAGCGCCATTTTTCAATTTTATTGGTATAGATTATTCCGAGATTTCTATCCTATCATCCATGTCACCAATTACGTTCCAGGGCGCTATTAGCACTAAAACTGGATCATTTTATGTTAATAGGATGATTACATTGTGTAAGATCGATTGTTACATATTGAGTGTATCCTTGTATGTATGTTGTTACATTGTCCCATTTTGAGCATCCAATAGACATGCAAATAAGGCGAGTGATTGGACGCGTGGTGTAGCGCTACGTCACCTTCGCATAAACCTTGATTTTAAAACAGCGGTTGAAGTTGACAGCATTGGACCCTGAAGTCGGAATTCGGATGCGGGAATTCGCAAGTGTAAATTACAATGTTGATAAGACGCAATTGTGGGAAAATCACTTTTACCGTAAGCCAATTTATTATTAAACAATATTTATTATGCTACAGTCAAAGTGATTATTAGACCTTTATTCCTTACGTCTCCAAAAAAATTAATGAAAACCCGGAAGGATAAATATTTTATTTAAGTCACCTTGACACCTAGGTTTATAACAAATTTATTATTTAAAAAGGGTAAATAATGTTTCTAGTATAGTTAAGCAATCATTTACTCGTAAATGAGATGTAACTCTTTATTTGTGATGCAACAACTTGACCTTTAATGTTTGAATAAAAATAGATTTTTCGATCACGTAATAACTTATGTAAAAAGTATTGTCGCAACATTATCCATTTATGAGTAGTAGACTTCATGTCCATGGAAAAGTCGAGCTGTTTCCAGAATGTTCTATCGCAGCGACATCTGATGGCGAGGAGCGAAATTGACCACCGTCAAATAGTCGGGATGTTTCCAGGATATTCTATAGCAATGCCATCTGTTGACAAGTAGCGGAAAAGACATTCGCGAAAAGATGTCGAATATTCGAAGTGGCATCGAGAATGTTCTATCGGAAAATGTAATTCTAATAATCGAGAATGTGCTGGAACAAAATGACAAAAGATAAACGAAATGAAAATCAAAATTCGGAGTATATAAGGGGAGCCAGATCCGACCCGGGGAAAGTGAACTGTAATGAAGAAGTCCTAAGTGAACTTCGAACAAGATAAAGTTACGGTGAAGTTAAAGTGCTAGTGTTATAGTGTCTGCTACTGACTCTGTGTGTGTCGTGTAGTGCTAAAGGACAATTGTGAGAGTGCAATTATTCCCTGTTACTGAGTTGCGAATAATTAAAGAAGAATTTTTAAAGTGCTTTAACTCTATCCCTACACTCGTAACAGTAAATATTACTTTTCCCATTTCCCATTGAATTGTTCATCATTCGGAATTATTTGGCAATTAAATAGTCGCGTCATTGTTACTCGGCCATTATTAATATTGGCGGATTTATTTCTTAACACATAACATTACAGATGATAAGGAATATTTATATGATGAACTCTTCAGCATAAATGTTACTCAGTGATCTATCACCGTCGTACAAAGTCGATAGTGAAATGTTACTGAAAACGTGTTCCAGTCTTTTGTTCATAATTACCGTTAGCTATGTGTCTGTACGCGGCCTGTCTGCTGATCAGAAGAGCAGATTCGCCTTCGTGATAGACGACACGCAATCAATGGCGCCCTACATCGCCGAAGTGAAAGAGAAAACGAAACTCATATTTGATACAGTCCGTAAATCCGCAGAATCGCCTATTGAAAATTTTATATTGGTTACATATAATGATCCTGGTAAGTTGATTAACTTAATTCTTAAATTTAAACCTATTCCAAAGTAAGTACCAGTAAATAGGCACTGTGAATTCGTGGAATCCTTTGTGCCACATTGTCTGAAGGGTTATGTTTTTCGAGGATGAATCCGGTATCGTAGCACACAACATTTACCGACCATTTACAATTCAATTCCGCTAAGTATTAGTTTAAATGATCGTCGCTTTACGTTGGAGATGAAGATGAAATAGGGCCACGTCTGTACATAATTAATTACACTTAAAAACACGGGTTCGTATCCCGCTGCACCACTTACCTTAGACTACGCATGTTCCGAAAGGCCTACCTACTATTATACAATTGATGGAGTCATATAGCAACTCGATGCCCCCTTTGGCCGCCAGACGGTGCCTGGTCTCTGTCGGTGTCAATCTCGTTAAGTCAAGTAGCAGGAATAAGGTTTAAAGTGGCAGTGATGCTGTCCTGCTGACCCACACGTATGCGTCGTTAACGCTCCGTACGGGAAATAATATTTAACGCAACGCATCACCGTTCGTTATCTCTCAACGAGAATACATGAATAAAAAAAAACACAAACAGGTCACGAACCTTTGTTAAAACAAGTTGATATGTATTATTGTCAACACTGCGATATGAAACTAAGTGAGGTAAAACGAGGTCATATTTTTAAGTAACTACAATATGAAATCTTCACAAGGTCATTAGCATCCCGTATGTAATTATGTTCCATTGCCATGGACAAGTGATCAGCCGAAGAGATTATGCGCGAATGTCCCACCCGGTGCACTACCACGACCACACTGAAGACAGGCCTCAAGTGGAAGTCACTCCGTTAAGTTGGCTCCGTTAAGTTAAATAAGTGTGCGTGCCGGGGGCCTAATTTTAGTCCTCATCGCCTTTCCACCCTTTTCCTACAAGGAAAGGATGAAAAAGGGAATTTGGCGGCGGAGGGGAATCTCTGTCCTCTGCTGATTTTTAACACATGTGACGCCACGCGTCTGACAATATTCGTTTATAGGTTTCAGGCCGGCACTGGTAACGAATGATGAAACTGTATTCAAGTCAGCTCTAGATGCAATCGTAGTTCACACCGAGCCGATCAATGTGGATTGTCCGGAGTTGGCGCTGCATGGGTTGGGCGAGGCTCTGGCGCACACTCTGCCCGGCTCCTATATCTACTCATTCAGTGATGCTGGGGCTAAAGACTACGCTGACGCTCCAAAGATTAAGAAAATGGCACAGAAGCAAGGAACACAGGTAATAATCTAAGACCGAAGATAGTTCGTAATATCTTTTGTAAACTGCGATAGCCAGCAGGTGAATTTGACAAGAGCTAAAGGACTGAAGTAACATATAAGTTGCTTGTGCAAAACTCTACCACGTTTATATCAGTTTAGGATTAGTATAATAGTTTAATATGTAATCCAAAAGTTCTATGAAAGCATGCTAATAATGTTTATATGTAGGTATATTGTTTTCCAGATTACGTTCGTGTTAAGTCCCCCGTTGTGCAATACTTATTTTGAAAATGAACCTTCTTTCAAAGTGTATAATGAGCTGGCCGTTGCCACGTCAGGGCAAGTACTTCGCGTCGCAAGCGGGGAAATAGAGAAGGTAACACTTTAGACTACTCGACATGAATTTAATAAAGACGATTTGACAGTATAACAATTACTTATTAATGTCCATACATAAATAAAACAAAATGACAAGTACCAGAATGTTACATTAAAATTCATACAGGAATTGAAGTGGAGAAGAATTTTAACAATGGTAAAAATTTTAACGCCAGTAAAAATAAATCTGTTGCAAGAATGGGCCGGCTCGCTAGCTGCAATACCACGGTCATTCAGATAACAGGCGTGTATTGGAAGCAATACACGCCTGTTATCCGAGGCTCCGAGCCCCTCGGTGGGGACGTATAGTGAGCTGGTGATGATGATTGGAAGCAATTTCCGGTCTCAAACGATAAGCGTACTTGCTTAAAGCCTAATATTAGACTTCTTGTCTTCCAATTAGAAGTTAATAAACGATAATGTAATACTCTTTGTACTTGATATAAGATAATATTTCATTAATCCAGGTACTAGATTACGTAGGGAGATCTCTAGACAAAAGACGGACCGTTATAAATACAGCAACATTTCCACCGGGCTACAACAACGACATGAATGTGAGTTTGTCATTGCTATATTTGATCTTAGCTCAAACTTAAGTTTGTGATTGTTGATCGTCAAGGTTGTATGTTCTACATAAGTATTGCAATGTATGTAACTCAAACGTTCAGTTTTCAGTTGACCATCAATTAGGTGACGTACGCGTTTCCGTAACGGGCCATAGGCCACAACTAAGCATAACGAAACCGGACGGAAATTTAGCTGATGCAACTCACATATTCAAAAATGATAATACTCTGGTAAGTTTAAGTAAGATGTTAATTATCTTGATATTTATTGTTACTTTTTATAATACTTACGGAGGAAGCTTGAGCCGTGCAAAGTAAGAATGTGAGATCATCGGAATGTTTGCATAAAAAAAATAGCAAACATTTGCATTGGGTCCGGAACGTTGCCCACCTTCGTGCTTTTGGATGATGTAGCTAAAATACCGTTAATGGCAGATATTGTGTAAGTTAATAATCTATTATAAATGATTCTGAAAATTAAAAAAACTGTATGATCCAAACGTTAGCTTTTTAAATATCAATTACGAAATTAATGAGATATTCATAAAAGCAAAAGTATGAGTCGTATGCTATCAACCAACATTCTGTATATGTAAACGCTTTAAGAAACTTTGAGTCTATTTTTTTGCAGGTCGTAGGAGTTAGTGGGCTTGGGTCAGGTAACGCTATAGCCAATGTGGGCAGCGGAACTGACACCAGCGTTGTTATATCCTGCACCACCAATGTTAACTTCCAACATGGCTTCTCTCTATTCAAACCGAGGTCAATAAACGGAACCGTAACCAGGCCCATTCTAGGTAATTTGAACACGATGGTACTCAGTAAAAAGATTGATGTATACTCCAAGAAAAGGTCATGGGACATGAATCAAATCGCCTTTTTTTAGGTAAACCATCATACTTGGCAATAGAATTATCGAGTGAGGCTAAGGATGTTAAACTGGATGCTGTTGAATTATTGGACATGAATGATAATGTTATTTCTGAGTGGCCGTTAAAAGAAATCTCCACGAATTTTTATGTAGCTGAACAAGAACTGCCACCAACTTCCATGTTCAAAGTAGCGGTAGGTAAACAACATTTTGAAAGCCTTCGTTGTTATTGCAATTTAAGCTAATCTATTGTGCATTTATAGGTGACAGGACATAATACAAAGACAGGAGAACCTTTACGAAGATTATCTGCCACCCCCGTTGAACCACAAACGCTAACCAACGGTAAGTACTTCATAAATTATTGCATGGGCGTTGCCAGGTGATGATGGGGCGGAGGCTAATGATCAAGGGTGCTAGTAGTAAAAAAATACTGGTTTATTTTGGACATAATATTCTTAGAGATATGATGCTATACTTTTAAGTACATTTACACATTTTAGAAGAACCGGAGAACAGATCACCCATCATTACTTCAGTTAGAGATCCTTCAATGGCAGTTGCATATGGCGACTCTGTGCAGCTGCAGTGTAAAGTTAATGCGTATCCCAAACCAAGTCTTTTATGGATAGAAGAAAATTCGGGAACGATAGTATCGCAAATGGTAATCATTTCAATAAACTTTCTATATAGCATTATATTTCTTTTCAATTAATTTTTTATCAAGTCAACCAACACGCACGTGGCCAGCGTCGTTGATTATGGCCTAGTCACCCTAACTTAGGGTAGGCTCCGAGCCCCTCGGTGGGGACGTATAGTGAGCTGGTGATGATGATGATGAATTTTTTATCAAAAATGTTTGGAGTTGAAAAAAAAATAATTACATGACCAAAAACTTTTTATTAAGACAAATATACTAGAAGGTACAGTTAGAATATTCTATGAGCTGCAAACCAATTATACAGCAATTGGAACACCTCGCACGAATGCGACTGTACTTAACCTTTATCCATATGAAATACTAGGTGATCAATTTATTTATTTATTGTTCATTATTACTAGATCTTGGAAGAAGAACTACCTTATGATTACATAGGTTTACTAGACTTAGAGTCAGTGGAAAACGATACCTCGTATCGATGTAGCGTCAGCAATGCCTACGGTAATGATTCAACGCGAGTTATGATTGCAGTTCAGATAGGTAAGGCTACCTGTGCACGTAAATGGTCAAATATATTTGAAAGATACTTCATTTCATTGTGAAAAGAATCACAACATGAAACTTTAATTAGTGTTACGACGTGTTCAAAGACGTTTTCTATCCCGTTAGGCCCATCATGTTTCATAGTACTATTATTTTTTTACATCTTATTAAACCGCCTTTATCAATTTTCAATTTTATTACTAAATTAATAACTATTATAATTCTATAAATTTTAGTGCCACCGAAAATCGATGATTCTGTAAAACAAGTTAGCGTGGTAAGGAAGAACAGTGCGAAAATTACTTGCAAGTAAGTGATATTGGCTAATGACACTAATATTGGATAGATGTATATTTGCTGTGTTCTATCGCATATCTCTAAATCAGCTTACCGGATGTCTATAATATTTAGCACAGACAAAGGACAAAGGTCTGAAAGAACTCATCGGCTACTTACATTTTTTTAATATCGGAAGCGAAAAATTCGCCAAAACAGTGAAGTGTCCGCTTACCTTTAATCGATGGAGGGAAACTCCCACAGAAAGAGGTATTTCGCATTCCTAAGCATCCTCATCTCCGTCAAATCTTCCTTTAGCTTCACGTAAGAAAAGTTTGGGAAGGGAAAAGGTACTTAAATTATGCACGCGACCCGCACATTCATCAGAAGAAAGGCGGAATTTCTTCGATTTCACGTTTGTCTTCTGTATGGTCTTAGTATAGCATCGGGCGAGCCAATACATGGAGCAGATGTTATTCTTGGTATCTCCCACTGGTCTGTGTTCAAGGTGCTCGAATAATAACATTCTATTTTGCACAGTGTAATCGAAGGTACACCAAAACCAGACATCCTATGGAGTCACAAACGCCCCTCGACTCGGACATTTATTCCTCTTAACGTTAGTTCAGATGTGATTGAAATAAAAAGCACGAATAAACATAACGCGGGAACATATAAATGCGAGGCGTTCAATTTGTTTGGACAAACTGAACACCAAATAGAATTGGTAGTTAAATGTAAGTTGTTAACTTCTGGTTGTGGCTTTAAAATCAGTTTTTATGATTGCTACGTGATGTAACTGATAATGTGCTACTTTACTTGCTTGGTATATTAACTTTCATTTTAGATCCACCAACAATAAGAGATAAAAGGAACTTAATAAATGCTGAGGAAGGTAAAACCATCTACCTGACGTGTAACGCGGACGGCGTCCCCGCGCCCAAAGTCACGTGGTATTACAAAGGACATGAAATCAAGAAAACATCACATATTCGAACTTATACGCATCACTCTTTAAAGTAAGTTTATCGAACGTAATTCGATGTACTCCTTCGTGATTTATTGATATGATTTCATTGAATATTACCGTATACTACCTCTGGTTACTTTATCAATACCAAACTATATCTTTAGGAATTGTTTGTCTCCAGGATGGTGGTTTCTTTCAACGACTCGGGAACTTACACGTGTAATGCTGTAAACGCAGTCGGATCCGACACTAAAGTAGTACAGCTCGTAGTAAATGGTAGAAATTAATAAGGAATTTATAGCTTACATATTTATTAAAATGGCTGATAAAATTAAATGCATATGTTTCAAGTTAATATAATCTTTATAACAAAACAGGTCCGCCACAGATTGAAACGTCTTCAGTACCTAAGACTACGGTAGCTGTAATTGGGGACTTGGTGGTGAATCTGCCGTGCCGCGCCACGGGCAACCCTCAACCTACAATCACTTGGACTAAAGATGAGGTGGACATTCCTTCAGGTGAAAGCCAAATCCTATTAACTAAACTTAACAGTTATCCAATTCTTGCATTAAATACTTCATTAAATGTTACTTTGAATAAGATTATTTGAAACTTATTATGTCAATTTATTTTGTTGTTGAAAGGTTCCGAGTTGTACAATATAAATCAGGATGGTACTCTATTGATAAAGAACGTAACCGAAACATCACAAGGCCGATATATGTGTACAGCGAGAAATTCAAAAGGGATTGCTACAGATTATTTCGAAATTGTTGTGCGACGTAAGTTACCCAATCTTATTTATTAATGGATATTTAGAACGGACTCACCTATGATTAAACTATCGCACAACAGTTTGTGATTGTTACGCAGCCCATTCAACTGTTTAGTTGCACAACTAAAAATAGAGTAATGCGCACCTCCATATAAGCTCATAAGCATTAAAGCGCGACTAAGCAGATGTACGATGGTTTAGTCAAAGGTGTGTGCGCTCCTAAAACAAGGTGAGAAACGACACAAAAACTTTCAAACGATTTTTTAATACAATAAGGTGGCAAACGAGCGAGCGGCCACCTCAAAACTACGGATATTTTTGATTTTGTGCCAGCTACGTGCATGTAAGTCGAGGGAGGGATTTATTTAATTGTTGTAATATTTATTTTATTACAGCTTACCCCAACGCAACTGAGAAACGGAATGTTGTGAACTTATTGTCGGGCTCATCGGCTACCATCGATTGTGTTGTACCGCACACGGCCAACGACCGTCTGGTGTGGTACAAGGTACTTAAATTCTACTAACTAAACGCAACAATGCTGACTCATAGAGCTCATACAAGAACAAGAATCGAAGCGAATCGAATCATATCAAAATCAAAATCGGTCGAGTTGCGTTGGTTCCAGATAAGATAATGAAAAATATTTTTCAGGATACGGAAATCGTGGCTACCGGTGAATTATATTTGAAAGATGTTGAAATTGATAATAGCGGTGTGTACACCTGCCGCGTCAGCTCGCCCTCCGGCGCCACGAGCAGCGCCTCCTCCGACGTCACCGTCGGCTTCCCGCCGGAGTTCATGGAGCAAAGCTCGGAGCAAATTGACTTTGTTTTGAACGCCGAGGCGTATTTCTCGTGTCTGGCCGCCGGAGAACCGCAACCGACGGTAAGTAGACAGTCGGTGTCGGCAAGTTTCGAACCCATCGAACTATCTTCATCAGGGTGTGGCGGCCTGCAATTATTTATATTGAACTAATTAGCAGTGACGTTTACAGGCAACTTGGCAGCACAATGGCGAAGTATTAGATATCACAGATATGGATTACCGTGTTTATATGATTTTGAGTGATTTAGGAAACTACACATGTACAGTCAGCAACGCATTTGGAACAATCACTCGTGACTTTAAAATCGCCGATCCAGGTCAGTTGCATTTAATAACGTTATCAAAATCTGTGTAAGTCCCGCGTACTTCTGGTAGGCACCAGAAGTACGCGGGACAGAGAGGCCTCTGGCAGTATTCATTCTGACTCTGTGTAAACAATTGATTTATTATATTTGGCCAACACTACTCTCCGAATGACAGAGGTTGGCTGCATTTTTTAAATACTTAAATTTAAAATCCTTGTTTATATTTAACTCGTGGACGAAAGCTCGAGCACGATCGCAGGCTCCCATATAACTTCATATAGGTACCACTTTAATAGCGGGGAGCCCTGAGTCATGTCAGGGAAAAGATAGGCAACCGCCACCATAGGGTCAAATTTACTTTACACTCTACCCATTGGTGACAAGATTTTCGATAAACTTAAAAAAAAATTACCACTTCAAAGAACAATTAAACATACGCTTGCAGGATACGGTTAGGCAACCCTAATACAATATATTTATAAGAAATGTTATGAGGGTAGGTCACCATCACTGGCGGCTCCATAACAAAACGTTTTAAATTTTGGTTTTATTTTAAATTTTGGTAACGCGGCGCGCGCGCATTCTATGTAAACTCTATCATCCACACCATAAGTAATTGTAATTTAATTTTTACAGTGTGCACGTTTGCGAATGGCGTAAATGAAGATGACCCACAAGTTTATTTTGTGGATTTTAGATTTCTGCCAAATGAAGAGAGAACTGTAAAGGTACCTAAAGGGCAGGAAATGACAATCTACTGTGCACACGGTTTTGTACAGTTTCCTGGATTTGAAATAGAAGCGGTCTGCGTTGCAGGATCCACAGTCCAGATAAATGGCACGGAGATTAATGTTTCTAATATAAAATGTAATTAAGCTCAGTAATACTAAAATTAGCTAATAAAATTGAAAACATGAACTTGAAATCTTATTGTGAAAACCCTCTAATCTCCTCTATAAATCACAAACTAGTAATCACGAACCGAGATTGAGTTGAACCAGTTACACGACACAGCTACAGACAAATGTTAAAACATTTAAATATAGTAACAGAATCTTAAAGTCTTATTCTCTCTCTCTCTCCATTAATGGAGAGGCACTTCGAGAGAGAGAGAGAGAGAACAGAATCTTAAGTAGTGGTTTAAATAAACCTCTGTCAGATACTAAAAGCGCTTACAAAGCGAAAACTTGTTTCGGTATTTGGTCAGTTCAAATAGATTTGTAAGTCCGGTATTACGTAGCTATATAGAGCCATTTAGGGCCAGCCACACCACTGGCTGATAGAGGCTCAGATAGCTTAAAAATGACGTCACTGTCAGATAAGTTAACAAAATCCGATATTTCCAACACTTATAAAACGTTGTATTGTTATCAGTCAATTTACAATTTGGTGGGACAGGCTCTTAGTAACTTTCGTAGCCGATAAGATTTATATGCGTCATTTAAACAGGCAGTTCACGACGAGTGAATTATTAAATAGCTATTTAAACTCCTTGTGTATTCTGCGGTCACCCTTCACCCGTAACCCGCTCGCTATCTTAACACGGGATATAAACAAGTGAAAAGGGTTCTCGAAGATCCCCGGCCATCCCTTGCGACAGAACATCCTCTTTGTTACTATGCAAATTCTCGTTTTATACATTTTAAAAACTCGACCTCTTTATGTGATTAAAGATACCTATTTTAGCAAAATCGTGTAACAATTTAGTTAAACGTTCTATCTCTCAACTTGAGCAGGTTCCGAGAGGCTTGGTAGGGATGTGAGATGACGTCACACACACACTCGCATGCGCGTATTCAATCAGATCACAACAGTATATTTTTGTTAAAGACAATAATTATAATCGTAATCGATTATTCTGCATCGATTATATACTTCAAGCAACGCAACAAAAACTTCTTTGAAAAGAAATTCTTAGTTTACAAGTGCTGTTTGGAGAAATACATTACTTGCTCTGAAATACAAGCTATTTTGTTGCGTTTAAAATTCCATTTACCATGTAATATTTTAGACACGTGTGTATACACTATATACCTAATTGTTTAGGAAGCTTTTTATGGCGTGTTGCTTAGGCTCACGTTTCAGTAGTGATTATGTAAATGTCAGTAAACAAGAGAGATGGGTAAAAGGTTCGTATGATAATAAAAAGCACATATATTTTTACTATATGACCCGCGAACCCTTCTCGCATCTGATAACAGCGCGCTGCGTTAATACAACACAAACACTTACGATCTTACGGTTGGTTTCCATGACGGTATAATTGTTTTAACATGTCATCCCTTTCATTATTGAAAAAGAAACAGAGACAATGTGAGACTTTCTTAAATGAAGATTATTCCATATTAAATGTGTCCAACTTAGATAAAATTGACACGACGACAGGAAACTGGTTGGTGGCTACATCGTATGTTTTACGTGAGTTAAGCCGTGTTTTATCTACATTAATATTGATAATATTATAAAGAGGAAAGATTTGTATTTTAGTAGTATTGCAGGTATTGGATTCACGTAAAAACTACTGGGCAGATTTAAAAAAAATCGTTCGCTGTTACAAAGTTAATGTATAATTATTACGACGATAGGACTACGTTAGTCTAAATGACGAAGTTATTTGATTGCAATTGAGTGGTACTTGCATTATCTTGAGGCAGATTTCCCCAGAGTAAAGTCGGGCGAGGTCGCTAGAGCAGGTCCTCAGGGTATAAAATGCTTACAGAAGCTACGATAAAAATTTAAATTTACAAACTATACAAGTGGTAGTGGTACAACGTGGAGCCTTCCGTTTCAAAAATATAATATGATAAACATTTGCACTATGTTATTGTTGTCTCCCGGCGCGCCTGTACACAGTACACGCTACGCAACTGCTATAGTACACATATGGAAGTGTACACAGCTAACAGTAAACTGCACTACACTATTGCCACCGTAAGGTGTGTACACACGTTTACAAGATATACGGCTAGGAAATATCTGCATCGTGCACTTTATTTTACGCCCGCTGTGTACTCGTCCTAATAAAGTAGAACAAGAAACGGTTTTGTCCTATGACCTCGTCTTCTAGTTATCGTGTATTCAATAAATAAATACGAGTATTTTCATACTTATATGTTGTTTATATAACAAATATTCAATGCACTATTCTTATAAGAGCGCGCAAACGTCTTTGACTAAACTATCGCACACCTATTTAGTCGCGCTTTGATTCCTATGAGCTTATATGGAGGTGCTACTCAATTTTTAGTTGTACAACTAAACAATTGAATGGTCTGCGAAGCAATCGACAGTTGAAAATCGATCGTTGTGCGATAGTTAAGTCAATAGTGTATGCCTGCTCTGAGAGTTCTTCAATTAGAGTTTTCTTATAAATAGAAAAAGACTAGGACAAACACATTTAAACAAAATAATTTTAACGCAGCCTTTAAATTTGTATAGCTAGTTCGTTGAAATAAATATTTAAAGTTAATTTAAATAAGTTGTGGCGCCACAAAGTAAGTTTGTTAAAGAACTTTGTTAATATCGTAAGTAAGGACGACACCGCGCCACTTCTCTAAGCTTACCATTCCATTGTCGTTGTTTTCTCCTTATTTGTGTTCAGAACATAATGAAAAGAGAAAATCTATATAGAATATCTTTCGCGTTATCTTTAGATAGACTTAATGTTCCAAAAAAAGATTTTTTAAAGTACTTAAAACTATTTATTTTTCTGGTAATGTTTTAAATAGATTCAGTTCAGTGAACTAGATTTTTATAAGCAATGCTCACAGGAGCCCAGGCATGTGGCGCACGTCGCATTCCTGCATCTCTCTCATATGTATTTATTTATTTATAATATCATATTTATTTAGTGATCGATAAAGTAGTTAGTATATAAGTGAATTATTGTATACCTACTGACTTAGGGGGATTGCCTTTTTAACCGAGTTTATCGACCGTAGTGTTTCCAAATGTTATAGGTATCCCTTCCTATACAATAAACTTGTGAAAATGATTTATTTTAAAATTATATTTTTAAATAACTATTTTTCACTTTATACCAGTACCAAAAAGGGTTAGTAAAAAGGTAATTTGGATGTCATATATCAATTTTAATTAAGAACAATGTAGTCAATTCAATCACTGCGCCCTCTAGTGAAATCTAATTTGATTGCAAAGTTATTACTCGACATAAAATTCGACACTAATTTTAAGATATTGTCTACAACGAAACACAAAAGGCTGTTACGATTTGCCTTCGAGATAATATAACAGCTTCGAGGTCAGTTGTACAGAAACATTGTACACTCTAATTTCAAATACTATTTGTCTTCAAAATGCCATTCGTAATATTCTAGCAAACGACTAGATTAATATAAATCTGCATCCATATTCCGGATGGCAAATAAAACGAAATTTTTCCAAAGCAATTACTTATTCGTCTTGATTTCCTAGCTTATGTCACCTAATGATCTTCCTACATGAAGTAATAATTTATGAGATAACTTTCGCATTCACAATCTGACTCAGCTTTGTTTGCTGGAGAACTTGAGAATTGACTTACGTTACATTGAGAATCGTTAAACTTAAGAAACTCCTTTTCATTTCCTTTCTATCTATATAAAACATACTTTGCAATGTTCTTAAGACAAATAAAAAGACATACAAGTACAATCGGGGAATCTGTCGGTATGCCACCTTAAAAGCCAGAGACGTTTGAACGATTTGTACTTATTGAGTCGATGCGCTACAATTGCCATTAAAATGCAGCTTTTAAATATGTCTGTAGAAAAAATGTCTGGTACGCGGCTATGCTTTTATTTTTATCCTGTCGTTTACGCAACTCACTGCTACCTTACTAGTAATTTGTAAAAGAGGCGTCGTTCGTCGTTTGTTTAAAATCATTTAGATATGGCCCAATATAAAACATTTGTAATGCAGTCAAATGTATCTATGAGCGTGCTAAAATCGACCCCGTACTGACTATAGACGACTACAACAAAGGTATCCGTCCAGTGTCCAATGTTACACAGGCTGTTTCATTACCCCGCAGAGTATCATGTGTGACAGGAACATGCTGTATATGCGCCTGTATATTGACTTGACCTGGATATATTGTTGTAATATCAGTTAACGGTGTACTATGTTAGAGGCTGGCTGTTTCTATAGCACCAATACGTCCCAATTACTATTTCACACAAAAATATAGATTCTAGTAGTTACTTCGAAATGTATTTAAAACGTAATGAATATTGTATCTGAAATGACCAGCATTATAACTACAGAACATTATGAGTATGCTTAAAATCATTTAGTACAAACATGATACAAACAATAGTAAAATTGCGCAGTCTTTTGATATTTTTAAATTCGTCATAAGTACAGCAATCCCTGAATACGTTACAGCAGCGAGTAGAGAAGTTTGTCAAAAAATTTAGTTCAGATTTTAGTATAAACTTTCCGCAACAAACTGTGCTCAGGGAATTACACACGCTTGTGTTATTTTCACACGGGGGCAGAAATGTAGTACAGTGTACTGTTTAACCAACGCCACAACAGAACATCCCCCGTACACAAAATGACTTTGCTCAAATGTCTAAACTTTATGTAAATATAGCTAGTCGAATGGCCTGTTCCACACTTCTTGTAAATTGTCAGATAACAACCCAACGTATAAATGTGTAATGAAATTATCGGATTTTGGTACTCTATCTGGCAGTGACGTCACTTTTAAGCTATCTGAGGCTCTATCGGCCAGTGGTGGGACAGGCCCTAAATGTAAACTATCATTTCTACTAGGGATATATTTCATCGACTGTCTTGTTAACGGACTCGGTACTGTACCGGCAGTATGAGTATGTTTGCGTTCAATTAGCAGTACTGATCTACTGCTCTGCCCCAGTTTTCTGTCCTCGTGTGAAGATAGATAATATTTGTTGCACGGCGCTTACTTTTTATTTGATTAACGACAAGCTCTGAAAGACAAATAGCAATATTATTATAACGAATTGTCTCTGTTATTGTCGCCGCTGGTGAAAACATCTCATACGGTATATTCTTGTGTTGTGATTTTATTTAAAACAAGTAAATGTGAGCTTATTTTTAAAGCTTCTAAATAACTGCGTATCCCTGCTCCCTCTACTATCCTACTGTGTTTATCTATATCTATACTAACATTATAAAGAGGAAAGATTTGTATTTTTGTACGTATTGTTGTTATGTTATTTACCGCAGTAATTGTTATAAAAATTACAACACGAAATTTATGAGGGGTCAATGATTGCTGGTTATTGGAGAGATGACGACCACGGCTGACATCTGTCTCGTTCGCACAATTAATGGACCCTGTGTAAATGATGTTCGTTGCTTGCCAATTTACATGCGACATATAACGCAACGCATGTATCTAATATGTACAGTCAGCTTCATTAGTAAGAGTATATTTACAAAACTTTATTTTGTATTATAGTTTTCGTGAAGTGGGAACAATTCCACTTTCCGTCTGATAAGTGTGCGTGCCTCAATTTTAGTGCCTTTCCCTTGCCATCATATTCTTAGGAGGAAAGGATGAGAAGCGAAAATGGATTTGACAGAGGCGGAGGCAGAGACAGGGAGGAGATATTTCCCCTTCCCTTGGGAAGGGGAAATATATTCGTTCATCTCCGCTAACGTAGAATAAGAGTCAGCAACGCATCTATAATTGCTGATGTCTACGGGCAGCAGTCGCTTCGCCATTTTGGCGGATTCAATTGGCCGCTTGTTTGTTTGCAACAAAATAATATAAAAAAGTTGCACGCATTTCTTAATAGCATGAATGTGGTAAAATTACTATTGAATTTTGTTTTTGTTAATTTTTAGTAACAGTTTAAACGCATAGCATTTCAGGTCAACTTGTTTTTGATAGTTGGCAGAATCTTGACCTAACATGAAACGGATACTCAGTTTGTTTCATTACTAAAGATAATTAATCAAGACAGTGATTAATGAAGTGTACAATTTGTCGCATTCTATACCGGAATTGATTAATTACGACCTGAGTTATTTAATTGCAAGTATAATAAATTAAGATGTTACTACTCCTTTGACAAATACGCCACGTTCAGAGCGGGCGTACACCTTTGACTAAACTATCGCGCAATTGTGCGATTGTTGATTGTTTCGCAGCCAATTCAACTGTTTAGTTGCACAATTAAAAATCGAGTAGTGTTCGCACCTCCATATAATCTCATAGGAATCAAAGTGAGACTAAACAGTTGTGCGATAGTTTAGTTTCAGGTGTGCGCACGCTCTAATAGCATTGTTATGATACACAAATAGCATAGATTGATGATGTGAATTTGACGTGACTGATATATAGGCATAAGCTTCTAATCTATTAGGAAATAGAGGAATTAATTCTTCGTATGTCAAACTGAAATGGAAGCTCATCAACTTTACTGTAAGAAATAAAAAAAATATATTTAAATGTCTTATTTCTTTAATAAAAGAATACATTGAGATATCAGTTGAATATAAATTACTTTAATTAGTGCAGAGTATTTTATAGAAACGGTTACATATCTTACAAATATTAAATTTCAATGATTTAAAAAGTGTTTTACATTATTTCCATTCACTTAACAACTACAGTGTGTATTTACATTAACACTTTAGAAAAATAAATAAATATCACTTTACTATAGTAAATAATTTTTAATGTGTTTAAATACAATTATCCCTTTAAAAATAGATGGATTTTAAATATACAATTATTAATGTTAAAGTCAACAAGATTTATGCAACATTTTATAATAACCTACGCAGAAAAAATTACTGGACAGCCGCTGATGAGACATAAAAACATTTTTAAATGTTTGATAAGCAGTCAATAAAAAAGCATTTAATAAAATTAGATATTGAAAGGAGAAATCTATTTGGTATAAAACTGACAAGTATGAATAGGTGTTGCTCGAGTCAGCTTAATCTAAATAATCCTCTACAACTTTGGGGACGGCACGATTCCGAGTCAACCGTGCTGTGCGGTTTACCTGGGAGCATATGAATAAACACCAAAACACATTCTAGATACGCCCGTTTGAACCAACGCAAATGAAACCACATCCAGAACTATGAAATCAGTCTTCGAGCTTCTATATTGCTCTTTCTTTTTCTATCAACTAAACTGCGTCATATCTTCTGTTATCTCGTGGTCTGTTCCCGTAGAGGCTGGTCTCCGCGCCGTAGCAGCTGTTCCGGCGCGCCCGGGGCTCGACCCGGTGTCGGCGCTCGTGGCTTTGGGAACGCACTCGCACCAGATGCCCCCCCTCCGTCGTGTGATTGACCGTCGTCTCGTAGATGCTGGAATGCTCTCTGCAGTACCTACTGGTGGATCTCTTCACCTTCCTGCAGCACAGAGTCTCCCGGAATGCCGCCTTGTAACTGCAGACGAGAAGGTAATTAGCAAATCACGTACAAATCTTCTGTGAAATAATTTGTTTAAAAAAATATAGTGTAGAAGAGAAGAGAAGTCCATTTTTTACTAAACGTAAATTTAGGAAATAAAATTTCTGATAGTAATGTCTAATAGTATTGATGATAAGTCTGATGTGATGCTAGCCCTCCTTGCAATAATGTGTGAGGGACAAGGAGTGTGGATGTCGGAACAGAAGGTCTCACCGTCGACTCATGCTGTTGTAGAGAATGGGGTTGACGGTGGCGGAAATGTAGTAGAAGACGCCGGCCACGTTGAAGAGACTCTCGTTGATGGCGTGGTAGTGCCGCGAGCCCGTACCGTAGATGAAGAACAGCCGCTGGAAGTGGAATGGCGCCCAACACACGTAGAACGCTATCACCACCGCAGCTGTCCAACGATAACGTCCATTTTATATTACGTTATGCTTACGTAATTCTGGAAACTGTGACAACTTGGAAAAGACGCGTTGTTCACTATAACTGTGTGTCTTCTGTGTGAACCATATCCTGAGTAAGTCGTGTAAAAATTGAAATCAATAAAAAGTTAGATGAAACGAAAATCATTAGAGTTGTGCACTACCAAGCATCCTGATGATGTTCTTGCGGGACTGCGCCTGGCGCGCCTCGCCGTGCACGCTGCCATTGACACCGTGCAGCGTGCCCGGGCTGCCCGGCATCGGGGGCTGTGTCGACCTACACCGAGAAAGATACTCTAAAGATTGATTTAAAACTAAGACAATCTGATTTGCAAGTCACATCTTCCTCCCGCCCTTTGCGCCAAAGTCTATGGCGGTTATACTCACCCCATGACATACCTGATGCGGAGCCCCATGCGGACGTACAGGCAGAGAATGATGATGCCCGGCAGGATGAAGAAAAAAAGGCTGCTCAGCTCGCAGATGTACCAGGAGGGCAGCTGCAGCATGGCGCAGAAGGCGGACTCCAACGACGCATTCCCTGAACCTACGTGACACACGAAAATAACTAAATCCATTTCTTGGAAAGTTGATATCACATAAACTCCTATTTTGAAGAGAAATAAGTTGTGGAAACGAGCCATACTGAAACCAATGTCAGTTGTATTATTAAAGAAATGTGTTTCAAAATGTCTTAGCACAAAAATATACAAAGTGCACAGAAAATTGTAACATTACATAGACAAACTTTGGAACGCGTTTTAATCAAAATTTAATTTACCTGTGCAAACAACTTTCAAATTAGACTCCCCCACATGTGACCAACGTTAATTTCTTGTATGCACAATCGACACATATCGCGCTACCAAAGCGTTAGGTACATTACTGCGGCGTAAAATCATTAATTGAAAGTTTTGGCCCGCTTATGGATGAGTGGTAAGGCACTCACCTGGCGGGTAATTATGGTAGTTGACGGTAGTGTAGTGAGCGAAGGGTGCGGCGGCGAGCAACGCGACGGCCCACAGCGCGGCGACGATGCGCAGCGCTCGCCGCAGACCAGCCACCGCGTAAATGTGCAGCGGATGGCAGATGGCCAGGAACCGCTCCAGAGTGAACGCCACGATCGTCAGCACCGATACATACGATGCCCTGCTCAGTACACAACATAATCGAAAACATCTATAATTGCAGCTATAACAAGTTTTCGATCTTATCACGTCGTCAAATTAAATTGCTCCTGCTAGGACATAATCTTAAAGGCCCGTACTGACTTGCGTTACGCGGTGTAATGTAACATGTTACGTCACTTAGCAGAGCACAATCTTACTAATATTATAAATGCGAA
>LD688943.1:2878481-2890210 GCA_003118335.3 Papilio memnon
TTTGTAGCCTAAACGGCTGAAGGGGTCTCGATGCAATTTGGCATAGATGTGGAGGATAGTCTGGAAGAACACATAGGCTACCTTTTGTTTTTTGTTAATTCCGCGCGGACGGAGTCGCGGGCGAAAGCTAGTAATATTATAAAGTTTTGTGATGGTGTCTAGAACACGTTAATACAAATACTGAGTATGTGTACGGGTGTGATGTTTTATAACATGATTAATAAATAATCGTCAAACTGTATTTTATCAAATGAACATTTTGTATTTACTCTGTTTATATTTTGTTGTTAAAGTTATAAAGATGCCGGCAGTAAGCTATTAAGAAAATAAATATTGTTCGCTGACATAGTTTGTTTAGGATCTCATTAAACGAGATTTAGCTGACGACATTAAAAAAAATCTTCGAATAAAATCTCTTGTTAACAAATTTACTTAATAAATATATATTTTTTTTTAATAAGACTTATTGTTATGTATTTTGAAATATTTTCATAAACCAAATCAATATGCAAACCGCACAAACTGGATAATCGGACCTAAATCAATTAACTAGTTTCAAAGTTTTATTCAAATACGAGTACACGAACAGGCGAGGTCAGACTTTATTTTATTACAGTAATTTTGATCCATAAATAGTTTTGTGAGTAAAATTAATTATAGAAGTTTTATATTTAAGACCAAAGGCAACATTCAATGTAACGATTTTTATTATCGTAAAACCTTGTTCAATGTAATTAATACGAGAGACAAAATATCATCTTACTATTAGTATAATAGTGAATGGATGGATATTTGGCCTAAACGGCTGAAAGGATTTCGATGAAATTTTGTATAGATGTAAAGGATAGTCTGGAAGAACACATAAGCTACTCACTTTTGTTTTTTTAATTCCACGCGAAAGGAATCATGCGCGAAAGCTAGTTAAAAATAAAATACGATTAAAGTCCTTTTTATATTAGCAAAATCTGTTTTCATAGAAAGGAATTATTTTAGAGAAAAAACTACAGACTTTAAAATAAGTTTCATAGAATTAGATACGGCGATGTTCTAGTTTAGTAAGTCTCGTAGAGGCCTCTAGGGGGCGCCTCGCCTCGCCCGTTACTCTCGATGAACTGAAATTGTAGATCGAAAGGTCCCTCGGCTCCCGCAATACACACTAATCAGTATAGACAGGCAGAATATGTATAAAAATTATAAATAAACTAGCTTTTGCCCGCGACTCCGTCCGCGTAATGAATACATATTTAAGCAGCTGCTGTATATATGTGTACTCACGCTTCGGATATGAGTGCACGCAACTTGCAGAAGACGACGCCGAAGCTGTACGGGTACTGGTGCCAGTACACCCACAGGTCGTTGGGCAGCCCTGTACACAAGACATATTATTTAATAACATTCATTATTAATAAAGAAAATATTGTTTAACGCTGAAATTTGTATTACGCTATAACCTCCTATAACCTAACTATATTACACATTAACTACATCAATGAAAAGAGTTCATTACTGTTTCAAATGTTAAGTTGATTTTAACTCTCTATCACAGAACACAACAGTAACTATATTACAATCGCATAGAAATAAAATAGCAGGATTTAGAATACATAAAAACACAATTAAGACAGACCTAGGAATTACTAAGAAAGCGACGTAATAAGCTAGTGGCGTCCAAGTAATAAGCATTAAAATGTTACGACACAAGTTCTAAGTTCTTACAAACGACACACCTCCTGCAAACTGCAGTTAGCATCCCCACATCTATAAAACATTAAATAAAATGAACGAGTGCGTCAGTGAGCAATTCAATCAACTATCAATTGCAATAAAAACAATTTTATTGCTGAGAAATGAAATTGAAAATAAACAGCAATGACATGATCCACTTCTTTATCAACTTTTATGTTACAAACATGATAAATGTCAAGTCTATGATATACAAGCACTTTATGGCCGAACCTGAATCGATCCTTAACTGAAGATTACATTAAAGTTTTCTGAGTTCTGAGAGAGATTGAAAATTCATAAATAACCCATTTTAAGCACATTAAATTATATTGTTCGAAAACAAGACAGAAATGTATACTCTATAGAGTACTCTGTTAGAGTACTTAAAATATATAAAATAAGTATAAAATAAGCATAAAATGTAAAAGAAGTTTGTGTTTTAACATAAATTAAGATTAAGAAAGGTTCTGGCCTCGACTATGGGGTAAAAAACTTAGGTAAGCAGAAATTCGAGATCGATAATTGCGTTCGACCGTCAGTCTAAACTAATATTGGAAAGAGGAAACATTTGTATTTTTATATTTATTGAAAGAACTCAAAAATCACTGGGCCGATTTTAAAAATTCTTTCACATTTAGAAAGGTAATTTATCTGTGAGTAACATAGGCTATATTTTTTTAATTTCACGCGGGCGAAGTCACGAGTAACAGGTAGTCGTAAATATTTAAACATTGTGTAATATTCTGTTCTCAAATTAGTTATATGAAATATTAATAACAATCTAAATCTGCAATAACGTAATTAACCATATAAATAAGATTTAAATGCTCGAATTTGTAGTTTAAATGACCTAATTTATAACATACGTTCATTAATATCACGCTACACGTTGTGCAAAGCGGCGTAGACGAATGTTAGTACATTTATTAATACTGAATTATATGAATAAAGACGTGATTTAAATTAATGAAAACTGGGGGTCGCCCATTGGAAGAAATTGGAATGTAATGTGTATTCAAAGATTTTTTTTACTAAAAACAAGCTATTACCCGCGACTTCATCCGCGTGGAATTAAAAATATTACATAGTTTATCCATTTAGGACATACATTCTAAAAACATCCATCCAAATATACAAACTTTCGCAATTATAATATTAAGTAAGCAGCAAGATAACATAATGCGTTTTTCTCCATTTAGTTTATTTAAAAATCATAAACCGAATAAATTAAAACAACTAATGAAAAGCTCTATTTTCCTACCGTATCTTATTACGTCGTCATATTATTATAAAAGTATGGAAAATAATTTGATTCTGCGAGTGACGCTGGCGGAATCCGCACGATCTTTGATTAAAATTTTCTCAAATTTTTCACATGACTTGGTATTTTTTTTTGCAAATGAAAAAGAAAAAACACATCATCGTGATATATTAAAATGTAACATCAATCGTTTTGTATTATTACAGAGTTTTTATAAGGATACGATACGAACATCCTGTCATATATCTTCAATGTTGAAGTTACAATTTTACTAGAGTTTAACTAATCTTTTCTTAAATCTTAAAAAGATATTCAGGTTTTTTGACCTGATCCTTAATCTTACGATTCAATTTCACTAAAAGGAGTACATCTATAAATCCTATACTCCCGACGTGCACTCAACTTACCAACTAAGTAAATAGTTTTGACGATAGAGATCAATACAGTCCAAGTCTAAAAGTATCATAAGAGACTAGACAATTAGACTTTCATCTAAATAGGAGACCCAACTAACGCTGTGGCGTGGGACGCATAAAGAACTTCCCCGCAAGAATTGCCAACAGTAATCCTAGCACTCCCAAAGCAACTCTTATTAAGAAAAAAACTTCTAAGTATAGAGTCAATATTATAAATTATAATGCATAATACATATTTAGAGCGTGCGCACACGTTTGACTAAAATATCGAAACCAATTCAAAAAACGCGACTAAGCAGTTGTGCGACAGTTTAGTTTCAGGTGTGCGCATGCTCTAAATATCTAGACACATGTAAAGCTGATCATATGGACATGTTATGCGACGACACGATGGGGACATAAACCAGAAAGTGTTAAGAATGAATGTGGATGACTACAAAGGAAGAGGAAGACCGAAGAAAGTATGGATGGATTGTGTGAAAGTGGATCTGCTTAAGAAGGGAGTGGATTCAGATATGACAGCTGATAGAAATGTATGGAAGAGCAGCATACTGCGCCGAACCTCCGTAAGGGATAAGAGCAAGTTAATGATGTAAAGCTGATCATATGTAATCTTGTACCTCTATTATAATCTAGCACAAGAATGTTTTAATTTCCATTCCCAAACATAAAACCTTTGAATAGGAAATCCTTTCCCGATACTCAAGTGGCTCCGTTTCATTTATTCAGTAACAAGGTTGGAATTTATTGTCCAATTCCTTAGGCGTGGTATTACATTCCTCCGACACAGACGCGGCGCGCGAACCTCACCATGTGTCATTGAAGAGGCATTTCACACAGATTTTCATTTTAAATTTTTATATTCATTTGATTTGCAAATTAAATAACGCTTTTAATATTTAATTTATACATAACAAAGTTGTAGTGACTCTACTGGCTTAATATGAACTATTAAATAATTCTACAATAATTCGTATATTTACTTCAATTCAATAAATTTAACATTAATGAAGATCTTAAATTGTTATAAAAATAATATAAATTATAAAACGGAGAAGGTAAGTAAAATTATCTTTAAAGAAATACGCCTTACCCCGTGTATCTGTGTGCAAAAATTAAGTAATTATTTACTGTGCGAAATAAACACCGTAGCGAGGACGCCCTAAGCACAAATTATATTAACTTTAAGGAACGGCCTTATGATGCTTAATTGAAATTCCAGATCGTAAAAACGAGCCCTCTGTATTAACAATACCTACTTGACATAATCAACCTGCTAACGTCCGTAAATACTTTCTGAAGAAGAAGAAGAAACAATTTTGAAGTTTAAACAAAACTTGTTTAGAATAAAACAAACTACTTAAATTGTACTACTAGTAAAAATAGTCTAAAAAAACCTGCTCTTTTTCCAAACCGCGTTTCTTTATATTTAGAAACAAATTACTATCGTATGCGATGTAGCTCAGTTGTGCCCAATGATTAGATAATTAACAAAAACACAAACGCAATTGTATCTAACCACACTGATTATGCTAATCCACCGAGTGAATAATTAAACCCCGCTTAGTGAATAGTCAACGCACATCACACGTTCATTATCTATGCATTTGATGCCGCCGCGCCGCCGCGCGACTTGCACCGTTTTAGTTAATTTGTGGTAAAAAGCACACTTGTATGTTAAAGAACCGCAACGCTTGATCAACTACTAATTTTGGTAGAATTGATCAATGATAAACACAAATTTATCGATGCTACTTTCTAGTAATATTTATTTTCATTTAGTTTAATATGTTTTACATATAAAATGATAAAATCATTTTACGGTGGTAGAGCCCGCCTTAACATCTTAGCACGCATGGATCGGCTCGCCCCCCGCAATACCACGAGCACACAGAAGACCGGCGTGAAGTGGGAACAATTCCGCGTTTTGTCTGATGAGTGTGGTGCCGGAAACCCAACTTTAGTTGCTTTTACTTACCACCCTTTTTCTCATAGAATAGGATGGAAAGGGAACGTGGACAAAAACCTGTTGCGCCGACCCTACGGGAGTAGGATAAGGAGGAAGATGATGATGATGAAAAGGGAACGTGGATTTGACGGTGGAGACGCATAGGAAGAGGACATATCCTCTTTATGTGCGTCTCCTCCTCCGTCGATTATAGATAGGCAACGCATCCGCTATTGCGAATGTCTATGGGCAGCGGTCGCTTCGCCATTTTGGCAGATTCAGGTGACCGCTTGCTCGATTACCAACTTATAAACTGTAGTAAAAAAACTACCCTAACTTAGGACAGACTCAGCTTGTCTGGCGATGACAATTGTACGCTAATGTAATTTAAACAACTTTTATTTGTATAAATTGTTAAAGAAAAGAACAAACTCTAATTAAATATCACTGTTCTCCGCAAAATGGAGTAAATCCTCTCAAAAACAGACTCGGCTTTAAACATCAAACTTTTTAATTTGTTTACCGATACTGTAATACGATCGTAAAAAAACTTATTTAAGGCGTTTGTTGTTTGAAATGGCCGCGCCGATACCAGGCGCACCTTTTCTTACGATAAGCAAAACTTAGTTAAGTCCACGTAAGATATTGTTTGCAGATGGCGCTGTTTACTCGGAACATAATAAATGATTACACATTAAGTGCAATATTTATAATGAACATTAATAAATGTCATTGTTAAATTTAATGTACTAGTTTTTACTCACAGTTCGAACTGTAATGTCGTTCTTGAAATTGCAAAACTGTGATTATAACTGTGATATAAACTTTAATTTCACAGACTTGAAGTTGACCTTAATCTTCGTTAATTTGCTCGATAAACATTAAGGTAGTATTGTAGTGTTAGAATTGTTTAAGAAAATGGTTAATAAAGTTACCGAACAGCAGTAGCAGTAGATCGCTGAGCGCGAGGCTGAACAGATAGTAGTTGGTGTCTGTGTGCATGGCGGGGTGTCGCACAATGACGACGCAGACGGCCGCGTTGCCCACCACGCCGCTCAGGAAGATGAGCAGCAGCACGGCGGAGAGCGGCACGATGCGCGCCAGCGGCAGCCGCCGCGGCCCCATCATGCACCACAGCATCTCCGCCTCCGAGCAATCGAACATGGTCGCGTTCGTACTCGTGCATCGCTCGTAGAAATGCTCCTCCGTCTCATTGGGCCGCAGGAACGCTTCAGCCATTTTTGTTGTTTATTTCAAAGTTTTTACTGACATTAATGTTTTGTGAACTTAAGAAACTCAGATTTGTACTGTTAATATGATATTAACATTAAATTACTTAAATAATATATTGAATAATGTTTCACACTCTTAAAGTCTAAGTTAAGTTTTCAAATTATAACTTAGCAAGCTTTTATTATTATAAAATGTCAAACTACATATCCTATATTAACTAAAAACTATCAACTACGCAAATTGTGAGATATTTTACAGATAAATATAGATGTACACGAAAACTATTTTAAAGTTCGTAGCTATCGCGTAGACCCATTGCTACGGTGTAGCGGGTCACGTCTGTCGTGCGCTACGGTTGCTCTGACACTGCCGCCGCCCGCCTGCACTCGCCTTCACACAACCTTTTTCTAGTTTCGTTCTTTTAAAAAATGTTATTGCGTTATTGGCAACATTCAACATTGGTCAAGATTAAATTGTCATTCAGGTTAAGAATAAATAAGGCAAGGTAAGAATTAATACTAATTTTTGCAAAAATAAACGGATATTAACTGCCATCTTCATCATTGATTAGATATTGTAGACCGTTAAGTATATGTATGTGAAAATAATTGCTTGTTAAATAAAAAGCTTCGGATTACATGAATGAGGGGCACGCCACACACGCAACAGGTCGCCGCTCCACGCTACATCATTTTAAATAAATCGCTTTACAGAAACTGTATATATCTGAATTTTATTTACCTTTTTTCTCTGAGTAGAACTTTCACCCTTTAGCTTTATTACAATTCAAATTAATTACAGCTTTTATTTTATCCAACACAAAATCTTCAATATCCCATATGCTTGTGTAACAAAGAATTTATACTGGTGAAAACTAACTTTAAAATGTATGACAATTTAAGAAAACATTAACATACAACCGTAAGTGACTCAAGATTTAATTTTTTACTTAATTATCTTGTACATTTTTCTACATTTATACAAAGACACTCGCAATGTGTGTGTTTTACAAAGATAAAGGAATAAAACGCGACGTATAATTTAAAATTGTACTCCAATGAAAAAGAAAATTTGCGCGTAATTTAATCAGAAGAACCAATAATCTTATTAGGGAAGGATTTCCCGCCATCTGTGTCTTAATGCTTTGCGAAAGACAACTTTAATTATTGCAACGTTGTCTACCCCGGTTTCTACGCTTATTTAAAAGAAGTAAATATCTACCGCATCTTTAAGAAATTAAGAAACTAGAAATTAATTAATTTTAAATACTCCAGTCAGTTCAAAAGTTGTAAGAATAATTTTCTTTTCTTTCTCGATTTTCAAACAAACCGATTCCATTTCAAAAATTGCGGCCCCGCCAACACTGACAGGTTTAATTTCAAACTCCGTTTGTATCGAACACAAGACAAAGAAATGAAACAACTTCACTCGGACAAACAAATGTGGGGGGCCGTTAGTTGAATTACTTAAATAAACGTCGCTCGGTGAAAACTCCGACAGGACAGATGCGATTACAATTACGTTCCCAAAGCTATCTCTCACGTATGCGAATTATTTTAAAGTCTATCAGATAAGCTGTAAAAATGAAATATAAATAATTATCTACAAAGGTGATATCGTGGTGAAGCGCTGCCTCAGTGAACATTGAGAAGTAATATGTAACTAAGTACATCAAGTGATTTTTTATACATCATTTCTATTGCAAATCATTCAAATTTAAATGTGAATTTCAATTAATTTTTCTTACCATTCCAAAAACCCATAGAATCGTTGATATTTTTATAAAACCGTACTCGAAAATGTAAGATATGTGATCACTATAAAGGCTTTAAAAACCACAGTCACTGATCTTGCTGAGTGGCTAACGGCAGTCGTCTTCATTAATCATGTATTGAGCCGAGCCGAGCATTAATCAGCCATGTCCCCGCTCACATCCTCTCAAACGGAGAAACAAAAAATTACATAAGTATATGGGAACGTCTCAATGACTTACTACTAGTGTACTTTTTGTTAATTTAATGACTAATATATCTTGTAACCTTCCAAATAAGCCGGTAACTTATCACAGGATGCGGCTAAAGACAACTAGAATAGTTGAAATTGAAATCTAGATCGGTAATCTTGTAACTAATAGGTTGCTATCGCGTCAAATGACAGATTTTAATTAATTTTAACATTTCACTCGACTTGAATTGAATTGAATCTCTAAAATTGTATTTTTAAAAGAAACCAGAGACAAAAGTTTTCTATAATCGGTTAGCTTATTCAATTAATTTTGCCTTTCAAAAGAAACGAAAAGCTGAATCTTTCCTTTTATTCGAAAATATCGCTCTCTCTTTGTACAGAGAATAGAATTAACATGCTGATGAATCGTTATAAAGTTTTTTGTTTATAATTAAACTAACTTTTGTACGATGTAATCAGAAAATCGATATAGCGAAGTGTTTGTTTCTCACAAATACTACACTATACATACATTGGAGAAACGATGTCTTTAATAATCTTCAAAAATTTCAAAGCATAACGTAATTATCTTACTAATATTTTAATGCGAAAGTTTGGACGGATGGATGATACAATTTGTATTCTAAACTGCTGAACGGATCCCAATGAAAATTGGCATACATGAAGAGTCTGGAAGAACAGATAGGCTAATTTCTTTTCTTTTAATTCCACGCGTACGGAATCGCGGGCGAAAACTATTAAAGTTGTCTATAAATTTCCATTCCACCTTAAATAGTTTTGACACTTGTGTCAAGGTAGAGCAATAACAAAGAAATTTAACTAAAATAATTTGCTTAGATCTTGCATTAGTAAATTGACAGTGTTCAATCTATAATTTGTTTTCGTCTACCATCTTAAAACGAATTTCTTTTAATAAGTTTCAGAAAATTTTAAGTTCAAACTTTTGTTATAGAAATGACATAATTTATATAAAATGGTTAAACTAATCCAAGTTGGATAATTCTTAGAGATTTAAGATGTCACCTAGATAAAATGATTACTTAAGTATTATATTTAAATGCTATCAGATCAACGAATTGAATTTACAACGGATATTCGTTAATTCACTTATTATAAAAACGCTTATCTATTCTGCCCTTCTGTGAGAGGAATGTTGTTCAATAATAAAATCCATTATAATGTTTAATTAAATATCAATGCTTCTACAACATTGAATTGATATTTTCTCTATTTATAAACTGATCCTCTTGACCAGATGACAAGACATTTCACGATCACGACGGACCTTGTCCAATTCATTTCACTTATATCATGAAAACCCAAGAATTTTTATCACGTTAAAAACCAAATATTATAAAACCTATGAAAATATTTTATATTAATTTTATGTTCACAAATTAATTAGAAAATTATGTTTTACTGTTATAGAAATATTTACGGGTTAAGAACAGTTCCGAGAAGTTATAAGCTCCCTCTCTCCGGGTCGTCCATCTGTCATTTTTAGAATAATCTGACATTTTTCCACTTGAACAGTAAGATTCAATCAAAATGAGAACCCAAAGTACATTTCACAGCGGAGTGAACTTACAATTTATTGGAGAGTCTGAAAATGCTGGTCGAAGAGAACATATTTTTGAACATTTATTATAATCGAAGTTTCGTCACATCACCTTAGGATCTTACCTTTCATGTTCAATTTTCTGACATCCCTAAAATCTCACTGTAAATTATTATTATTTATCCATCCATCCGTATTACAAAATGCGTTTCAAGTTAATGTTGGTCATATCGTGATACGATATTTATAAGCAAGGATAACATAAGTTACATAATATGACTAAAGTACTAAGTATATCAAATTCGTAGAACCTATCTTTGTGATGTGTTAATTAAAAGTTGGCACGTCCGCCGTGGTCCGTGGTACGGCGCTATTGTGAAGGGCTCCGCGGCAGAGGGCGCCACTGACAGCGGGACGAGTTCCTGTTACTTCTCTAACTAGATTTACAACTTGTATGTTACGGCATTAGTAGTTTTTAATTACATATTTCAAATTGTGTAATAATTTTAAGATAATATAATACTTTTTTTGCTTCTATAGTATCCGCTCGCGACTCCGTCCGCGTTGAACTAACAAAAAACAAAAGCAAGTAGACTATGTGTTCTTCCACACTATGCTCTACATTTATGCCAATTTTCATCCAGAACCGTTCAGCCGTTTACGCTACAAACTATAACGAACATCCGTCAATCCATCCAAACTTTTTAAAAATTAGTAAAATTTATTCTAGTCATCTGGATAAAAACAATCTTTAAAATGAATTATCATTTACTAGCTAACATAAGGAGTTTATTGCCTTTGATGTTGATAGCAATTGTTCACAGAACAAACTGTACGTGACGACTTGACGCCGTAATTCATTGCTCCGCCTTCGAATGCATGTACTAAGCATGTACAAGTATTGAGTTTGAGATAAATACTCCAAAGGGTAATTTTACTACATAATAAAAACTACATCCGTAAAAAAATAAACTACGAAAAAAGGATTTACTCGTAATTTATGTAGAACTAGCTGTTCCCGTGCGGCTTCATCCGCATGGAATTATAAAAACTTTATTTTATTGTTTACATTTGTCAAATTCTCAATTGCAAATGTCAATATTACCGTTACCATAATAAACTTGCTTCCTTAATGTTGGCACCTTGTAGTTTGTAGTCCCTTTCCCACATGAAGGTATTTTTCCCAATTTATTTACCCCTAAGTTTAGTAGCGTGAAAATATATAGCCTAAAGCGTGTCTTAAGTGTAGGGTTTTTTATTAAAGAAAGTATTATTCAAAAACATGCTGTGATAGCTGACATCCTACACCACGAAGTAACGTGTGTTACGCTTTATTATATTAGTATAGAGTATAGATGCAAGTGCACCTCCTCACTCTGCATGACGTGCATAAGCATTTGATGTTTTTACGGTTCAGTGGCTTGGAGACGTCTTTCCATTTTGAGAAACAGTTTTCATATATATTGCGTGAAATTAAACGGAAAATGACGAAAAACGAAGTACGTAAATTTGCTATAACATATAGTTTTAAATACAAAAAATGTATTACAAACTAGCTGTTGCCCGCGACTTCGTCCGCGTGAAATTTGAAAGTTCAAAACTTACGTTCGCCCCTTTTTTCAA
>LD688943.1:2914538-2932163 GCA_003118335.3 Papilio memnon
GTAAAATAGTAAACACAAGTCGACTAAATTGCATCAGTTTTACTGAGTAATTAAGTAAAATTGTGACATACGGCCAAAAAGACCTGTTTTCATTTTCATTTTATAGTGCTCGAAGTCATTATGTAATGTACATTTTTTTTACTTATTTATTATATCAAAAGCATATTCATTTAGTTTATATGATGCCGTTTTTATAACATCGTAATCATCGCTATGTAATAGTTTTGCTTTATTTAATATTTTTCACTAACACTCACCTGAGCAGTCCGTTGTGTGTCCTGTGCGCGGGGGCGGGGGCGGGGGCGGTGTTGGGGGCGGGGGCGTGCGGGGCGGGGGGCGGCGCCGCCGGGGGCGGGGGCGGGGCGGAGGCGAACACCGCGTCGTAGTGTTCGAGCAGCGTCTCGACGAGCACGTTGCAGAACTTGAGCTCCAGTATGGAGGCGACTGTCTCGCGCTCGGGCCGCAGCAGCGTCGGCCCGAAGCACACCGCCAGGTTCGACACCGTCATCAGATTCTTGTCGCATTTGGCGGCCACACTGCACCATAATGCAGTTACTTATAGTTACATATACCCTCGATGTGGCGATGAGTGGTGGGCTTTCCACCGCATATCCGCGTATCTATGGTATGTACGAGTATGTTGCAGCTGGCAGTGTACGTACTTGCGCAGATGTGTGAGCACGAGGCGCAGCATGCGGCGGTTGTCTGCGGGCAGCGCCAGCAGCAGCGCGTGCAGCGCCGCCACGCGCTCCTCGCGCCGCTCGCGCTCTGCACACAACACCTCACATATATCGCTTTCATCTTATAATCAGGTGTAGTAAGCCTCACGACAAATGTAAGATTTTTTGTTTTTTTTTAAGAAGTATTTCTTTGGGTAGCGTCAGGCATGCTATATGTCTGGTGTTTCGGGCTCAGGCTCATTGGGAAAAAACCTATTTACCCACATTTTTTTGTATAATACATTAATATTCCTAGAGTGTGTGTTGTGGTGTGTGTGCAGTACTGACTGGCGGCGGCGAGGAACTGGTCGTGCAGGCGGCGCGTGAGCAGCGGCTCGGGCAGCGCGCGCAGGAAGCTCTTCAACGCGGACGTGAGCGTCTTGCTCTCGCACTCCGCCGGCTCGGCCAGCTCACCGCCCGCGCCGCCCGCCGCGCCGCTCACCAGCCGCGCCACCTTTGACGCCACGCCCGCCACCCTGCGCACACCGCATCACTCTAACAGACCCTTCTTCGAACAATGGTAGATCCCACTTTAACATCTTCGCACGAATGGTCCGGCTCGCCTATTCCAATACCACGACCACAGAGAAGACAGGCGTCAAGTGGAAGCAATTCCACCTACAGTCTGAAGAGCGTGGTGCCGGAGGCCTAATTTTAATCCCTTTCTATTTCTGCTCTTTATCTTAAGAGGAAAGGATGAGAAGGAAAAGTGTATTTGACAGTGGAGGAAATGCATAGAAAGGGAAAATATCCTATTTAATATGTGCATCTCTTTTTTCTGCAATTAAGGATAGGCAACGCATCTGCACTTGCGAATGTCTATGGGCAGCGGTCGTTTCGCCATTTCGGCGATTGTCACCTGATGATACAAAAAATTACAGAAAAAACAATGATGTACCAAAAATGTAGTTACCTATAGAGGCCCTGCTCCTCGAGGCCGCGCGACTCCAGTATGGCGATGATGCGGCGCACGAACGCGAACCCCGCCTCGTTCAGCTCGCAGCCCGCCTCGCCCTCGCCCTCGCCCTCCCCCTGCACACGCACCTTACACACTACCGCACACTACTGCGCACTACTGCACACTACTGCATAATTCTAACTTATAGACAATGGAACGGTTTCGGAATTACAATTTGCAACTATTAACTCATATCTAAAATTCAATTTTACTAAAAATTATAAATGAGAAGTAGACCTAGAAAGAGATATGATGGATTGTGTGAAAGGTGACATGATGACTGAGATGAGGGATGATAGAGTTATTTGTAGGACGAAAATCTAGTGCCGACACTACGGGAGTAGGTAAAGTAGGGAAGATGATAAATTCGTAAGTTTCGATAGATGGACGTTTATTGCTACTTATTTATGGATAGCTAAAACATATAGAAATAAGACAAAAATATAGAACATAGTCTGGAAGAAAACATAGTCTCTTAGTTAACAACGGCAGCCACTTATCTTACTACTAGTTATTTCTTTACTATGTTTAAGATGGTTTACTTTTTTCCGTATGTTAATTGTTTTGTTTATTCGTGTTCTCTTAACGCTTATCATACTATAAGTTACATTGTCCATTTGCAAATCTAATATGTTTAGTTTTCCGGTTTAATAAAATAAGTTCTTTTTAAAATTGCAGATGTACAGAGTCGCAGGTCACAGCTAGTTTAAAGCGTCACGTAGTGCAGTGTAGTGCGTACCTTGGCGTGTCTGGCGTGCGGGTGCGGGTGCGCGTGCGGCGCGGCGTCCAGCGCGCGCAGCCAGGCGGCGCGGTCGCGCTCGCCCAGCGCCTGCAGCGTGAGCGGCGCGCGCTCGCCCGGCACCGCCTCCCAGCAGAAGCGGCGCTCCGTCTCGGCCGACGCGCGCCCGCCGCACACGCACACGCTCTCCACAGGCCCGCTCTGCACACGTCACATTAAATACTCCCGCTACACTTTAACAACTAAAGTGCACGTGTTCGTAAGATACGGCATTCTTACCACGATTAGGTTGTTTTAGCTCCCGATATTGCACACAGTTGCATGTGCTATGTTCGCAGACTGACTCAAGTGATGCGGTAATGTGGAAAAATCGTATTTAAGAAACCCGTAATCTTACGAACATTACATTTGTAAAAATCACGACAGTTTAAAGTTGTAACTATTATAAAATACGGTTCTAATATCTACACTATTACAAATTATTTTAATTGTGCGGCGAATGGCACGCTATTCCAATACGTCTGAATGACATTGACAGCTGTCAGATAGGGCCGGACGTATATGCCTAGTTCTATATGTATATATGTTCTAGTGTTGCCAGACTTTCTTCTTAACAATACTAATATTAAAGCGAGAATACACACTAGTTATGTAGGTTGTCAGTAATCACAGTATATTTTTTAATAACGCTTTTGTTTACTAAAAGTCCTGTTCTTACGATATGCTAGGCTATAACTTGAAAAAAACCGTTATGCGAGAAAAGGACAAAACTACAAGCTGATAATATCAAAGCAGCAAGGTTGTCATGGTAACGGTAATTATTGTTCAATGCCAAAGGCCTTCGTTGTCATTTGTGCATTTGCAATTGATGATTTGACAAATGTAAACAATAAAATATAGTTTTTATAATGTCATGTAGATGAAGCCGATGAAGCCGATGAAATTGAATTAGAAGCAATAACTTATTTGAAAAGAAGTATACAACGCTTACATCTCACCGTTTTGACGTTGATCTGGTTGTACGGCATGAGCGAGAGCAGCCGCGAGCTCTTCTCGTACGTGCAGTACTGCTTGCTCCACGTGGTGCCGAACGCCTCTGCACACACACAGGCATCAGTCTATACAACACCTAAACTCCAACACGGCTCCTATACACTATAACTTACTTTTCTCCATCAGAAAGAGGTAGCCGGCGCGGGACACGCCGCCCTGCTCCTCCGATATGCCTTCCTCTTTGTTCTGCAACAAATTACATTCAACATTTTATGTAATAATACAAAAATCTCTTACAAAATATATTCAGTGTGACAAGGCTCACCATCTGGCGCACCTCCATCATCTTCTTCATGAGCGACTCAGTCTGCTTGCTGGTCTCCTCGAAGTTGCTCCGCGTCTGCAAGTAGCCACACCTCGTATCACGCCACGTCGCGTCACACGCGCACACGCACACAATAAACACACACACTGTTATCTCGCCACTCTCGCTTGCAGGATTATTAACAACAGTTTTCTTCATTTTTTAGTGGCAAAAACCAATCAAATTTAATAGCAGTTAGTGATCAAACAAAACACCAAACACGCTCAACCTATAGTCCGCGAGGTGCGTCGGCGCGCGCCACTTCTGCTGGCTTATGCTGCGTTAACCATTTATCTACAAATAACATAATTTCGAGTAATTTAAGAAGAGTGCTACTAATTTCTACATTAAGGATGAGTCGTTGGTCATTTTTCAAAAAACGAAACGGTTAATTGACTTTTATCAACAAGTCGAAATACTAGTTAAACTAGATTTTGTTGTCAATGATACAAGTTGTTGTGTTGTGTTCCTGGAGGTGGGAGGAGGGGGTGCAGTACCCGCTGTATCCGGAGCTGCAGGTCGCGCACGAGGGGCTCCGCGTCCGCGTGCACGTCGTGAGCCGTGTGGTGGAAGGTCCACCAGCCGAACACGAAGCCCAGCAGCGTCTCCACCAGTTCAAACTTCTTGCGCTCTTGCACCGCCTGCAGCTGGAATACGTACTCCAGCGACGCCTGGCAGAAGTCGCGCTCCGCCATGTCCATCGCCGCATCCGCCTGCAGACCACAACAGACACACAACATACAACATTTATCATAACCAGAACTTATTTTGTCAAATTGATAAAAGACCAACACGCACCTCTTGGAAAACGGCTTCAGGTTTCTTTGTGGATAGCGACAACGTCCGCTCCTGACTCTGGCAGAACTTTGCTGTCTTCTTGTCGAACTTCTTCTTTCCCTCCTGCAAAGTATCGACGTTAAATGATTACTTTATTTTAATCACAATAAAAAAATACTATTTTTACGTGCATGAAAAGATTTTATTCAGTCTTAAATGTAGCAATTACCATTTTCTTTGAATACAAAGTACTCACAAGTAGACATTTTTTTACACAAGAACGGTCGGTGGAATGTGATTAACGCAACCTGGCTCAATGAAAGGCGTCAATAAACTAATGAGTAATCAAGCTGCGATCAATCAGCGTTAACCGAACCGATTGCAATGGGACACACGCCGCGTGCAGTGTGACACTAATTCAAAGCAATCAAGACAATTGCAGCTGAAGCCACGTCTGCCACGCCTGCATGTCCTTGCCACCAGATGCCACAGATTCATTTAAGAGAAATCTTTGACTAAAACTATGAATTCATAAACGGTAATCATTGCAACGAACCTATGCTTCTGCAAGAATGTTTACGAACTTCCTTTTATACTCTAAAGACTTTTTATATTTTATATTCGTAAATGAATGATATTCACCTTGACGGCTCCGATGTGGTCTTTGCGGAAGCGCTCGAGCGGCTGGATGATCTGTTCGTGCGCGCGCCCCAGCTGCAACACGCACAAAACATCATTTATAACAACAAATAAACTACCCTTGAAACTACTGAAACAGTTTTAACGTCTCGAATTCGGGTATCAAGAACAGATAATAAAATCAATGACATCATTTTAATATGCCTCACATGACCGTACACGATGTAATACAAAAGTAAACAGGGCGTGAAATTTATTCATGTTCATCATGTATAATAATTTGCATATAATATGACAATGGTGAAGAACAGACATAGAACCAGGGCTATGAAAGTAAAAGTTCGTGCGGCGTGCACCGGCCGGCACATAGCGGCACATAGCGGCACACAGCTCACGACGACGTCCCGCACGTAATCTTACACAAACAAATACTTAAGTACACAACGTGCATCACAAATACAAAAGGTAATGGGACCACGTATGTAGTTGTCAAACGAAATGGACTGCTAACACCACTGCATACGGTTCAATTTGACATTACACCGAAAATGGCAGCTGATAGCATTTCAAAACATCGACGTATGAATATTTATATGTCCATACAAATGAAGTACTATCTGTACATAGAGGCGCGGTGTGTACCAGCTACTGCCCCCTTTCGCAGCCCCCCCTCGTCTAGTCGAGTCGTCTCAAGTGGTCGGGAGTCATTAATGCGACGGCACAGCCTCCCTAAAACGGGATCACTGATGACTAATGGTATTAACGACGTAAACATCACTCAACCGTCCAGTCGATATAGTCCTTCGAGCAAGATTTTCATACCATCTACTGCCGTATAATAACATTTACAGTATTATAAAGATAATATTTATATAATTTTGAAAGAATCCTGTGAACGCAACGTACTTAATTGTAACAAGGATAGCTTTAGTTCAAATGGTATTATAGTTTTATGTGATTAAAAATTTAAATTGAATTTATAGTCAATTGTTTGAGCGTTAAATTAGAAAACAAGAGTATTTATGGAAAGCTTTCTGCTTTGGTAATACTAATATTTCACTCCAGTGCTGATGTAACGTCTTTGTAAACTGTGTCAGGTAATCATGGACATAGCACGAACGGGCATAATTGGTAGACAATGACGTCATCGTCATTTAAACACGCTCGTCGGCATGAATATGGAGCTCGGCTCGCAGCTCTTCATTCGTTCTACTTATTGTCAATTCGTTGCGCGGGTTTTTTATTGTTTATTCATGAAATTATCGCGTGCGAATCGAATCAAGGTTTGCTGTACTCGTATGTAAATCGCAATTTTCATTGTTATCAACATTATCAACACGCGATTTATTTAACCTTGCTCAAAGGATTACGATATGACATCTTGTATTAATGTATGAATTTAATTACAACCATTTTACCTTTCACGTATTTTTAAGGAAATATTTTCTAGCTGCATTGGTGTTAGATATATTTATGAATTTAGGGGGCTTAGTGTTCGCTCGAGATTCTTGATTGAAATCACAATCTCTTTTTCCAAAAACCAAAAAGTAAATGTTACATAGCACGTTTTTTACCCCGGGCCTTACGTGAGTTACCTGACCTTTAAATGTATATGTACCGGGACACATGAAGACAATCGACCATTATCATCATATAAACGTTATCTGTGCGAGGTATTGCGACAAATGACACACAGCGTCGACGTTCTGGTTGCACTATGCGTTGTCACGTGATCGTGATTGCCCTTGTAATAAATTACGATAGTTTACTATAAACAGTTATGTTTCAATTCACTCACAATAAATTGTTATAATACAAAGGTTGTTTCTTTTTGATAAAATATATTTGCTTCGAAGTCGAGAAGCAATATTTTTCTAACTTAAATTTAGAGGAAAGTGAAGAAAGTGGCGGTATGCTAACAGTTTACAATAAAAATATGTAATAAACATTGCATGATTATATTTACAAATGACAAAGATGTGCGGTGACCCGGCGACAGCGCCCGTGTGCAATCGATACCGCGGGTGCGGGCGTTGACCCCGGCTTGCGGCTGTCTCAGCTAAGCCGAGCGGGTGCAACTCGCATGTATTGGGGTTGCAATCCGCGGGAAAGAAAACAAAGTTTGCAGTTCTGGATATGATAGTCGACTGAACTACGTATTAAAATAGGTGGAGTCTGTCAGACACAGTTTGACGATAGTTTCTCTCAGCTCGACATAAATAAAAATAACATAACAATATTTTACGCACATCTGACAATGTGCAAACTAAAATATATATGTAATTTGATAAATTACAGTTAGTATTGTATGATCAATGGTGCTACGGGCCTACGGGTGTGTGGGCAGTAGACACGTGGCTCAGTCAGAGTTTTTCCTCACTTTCTATGATATGAACCGGTCGCCGCCGCACAGACACAGACGGAGAACTTTCCTCGCATTAAATATTATTCTGACGCCAACAGCTGCATTAGCGGCTAACAACTGTTTTCTCTTTCTATTGGAGAAATCATTTTCGTACAACGTTCAATAAATCCCAAGGTTTCGAGTTCAAAATGCACTTCAGTAATTACTTTTAAAATGCTCTAACTGATGAAGATAACGATCACAATTAAATTAATCGATATTATTTTAAAATATTAACATTAAAAGTACATTAAATGAACGATTTGTTTGAAATGTGTCCTTTCAATTTGTGCGTGCGGAGGTGAGCGGGTCAGCGGTGCCCGCGCTGTCCGGCGCGCTGCCAAGGTCAGGCCGGAAATCCGCCTTCGATTTCACCACACTCTTGCTTTTGTTGACCTACACTAATTACTCTCGATTTTAACTATTCCTTTACAAAAAATGTTTTTTTTTCCATAATTTACAACCTAGTATTTGTTGACGTGATCGAATTAAACTGTAACAATTTTATTGTGCATCTACAATATAGCAATGTTCAATAATGTATTGTCGAAGTCAATGTATTACCGTAACACGTACACTATGAAGTTATCTCCGCAGAACAGGTAAGTAATTGACCCACATTCCGTTGGCGATAAGGCCCTCTAGTAGCGGTCTTGTGTTGCACAAGATAATGTTCTTAATACGATAATATCATAAACGTAGTAACGAGCCGAGCCTTAGGGACGTAAGTTACTCTTCACTATATAGGCTGAGCGTACTCCAACGTTTAACCCGGCTCAAACGTAAACGCCTCTTTTATAAAACCTGGCTCTGAGCCAACTGCAATTAAGGCTTAGTGCTAATCTGTCCATGGAACATCACGCAAACTTCAAAAGGACTAAAATATTTTACATTTTACGTTTATAATCTTAAATCTAAGTTTATAGTGCGTACGCGTGCGAAATACATTCTAATCGGCGGTATTTTAAAATCACGTCGAATGGACAGACAGGCGCGCTCACGATATGAGCTTGCACAAACCTTTGACTGAATTATCGCACAACTGTTTAGTCTCGCTTTGATTCCTATAAACTTATATGGAGGTGCGCACACTACTCGATTTTTAGTTGTTCTACTAAACTGATGAATTGATACGAAACAATCGACAATAGGACAACAGTTGTGCGATAGTTTAGTCAAAGAAGTGCGCACGCTCTAAGGTAGACGTTCTAAGGTAGATACTGTTGTGATCGTGTTAGTATAGCATCAGTGTCACTACCACGTGGCGACTGCGACTTTCTTATCAGTCGAGTTAGTATAATATCAGACATCCGAGTCGGCTCCCACGCTGCACGCTGCACGCTGCATCCTCGACAACACGACACATGACACTCATCACTTGCACATTTATAAAATGCACTTTCGTTTTTTTAATTTCATTGTAAAGTTATTATTTTAATTTGTATAGTAAGTAATCCACTCACGTTTACATCATAAGGCCACAACTCTCGAAGACATTATTCAGTCTTAGGCCTAGGTTTGCCTGGTGTAAGAAACCAGACAAAGCTGTGCTTATATCGACATGACATAGTTATCACTGCTGCTGACTGGTGGCTGGTGGCCGCGGCGACTTTCTCGCCTACATTAACGTAATGCGCACTGATTCACTGTCCTTAACTATACGCAAATGTATTCACATTAATTACATGATTTCTAATACGCTTCGAAAAATCTGTCGGTATCGAAAAGTTTGAATTTACATAAAAACACAATTAAAACAGTTTCTATAGATTTTAGCTAAAGATAGCTCTCTAGCGCTGTGATATCATTAGTTTTTAAAAAATCCGTAGCAGCTAAATTGCTTAGTATAATACGACCTGCTGCATCTAATGCTTCTAATCCGATAAGCCAAATTTTGTAGATAACCTTATTGATCGGTATGGCGTGGTGTACTCACCATGCGCTCCCGCTCATCCTCGACGGTACGTATGAGATGTGCGAAGTGCTGCAGCGAGCGGCCGATAGCACGCTCGTCCTCTGTCATCGAGGCGCCGATGCATGCGAACTCGAACTGCTCCATGCTGCCCGCCAGCGCCAGCTGCGCCGCTCCCAGGCCTGCGCACATCAGAACACATACTTACATATAACCTGCAACTGTAGCTGGTGCACGAACAGATCTCATAGAAGACGGTAGGGGCGCGATAGAAATTAACCAAAATGCAGGATTTAAATGACTTGTTGCATAACTTATAGAGAATGTCGGAGTAAGGAGATATGCGATCGACGAGGTATAGTTTGCAGTTGGGAGTCTCAAAAATGAATATAAATTGGGGTTCAATCCATGACGTAGCTACGTGCTGATGTACGGACGTGTTGTTTGTTATGTACTAACATTAATAATAAGGATAACTATGTATTGCGTATGACGCATGCGATTGTCAGTAAACAAGAGACGTCACACATAGTAAAGTAATTACTGATCTAGGGCAAACCATAGGCCTATAACTCTACGATTCGTGTTCAAATATATTATAATATATTAGAAATCCATTTATTTAGAAAAATAATTTTCATTCATTTATGTAATTCTTATCAGCAAAACCCTGCAACGAGATTTTAATTGTGCCAAGGGTCATTGTTGTGGAAACATGGGTAAAAACTACTGTACATAAAAACCACGTGAGCGTGTCAAAGCGACAACTGCAAATAAAACACTGACACAGGACAGGGGGGGGGGCACCGCCGCGTCACGTTTCAATCGTCAAAAAGATTAACGTATGAATGTACCAGACAGAGGTCACTGCTGTTACGTGATGGAACCATTACTTCCTTCTCACTTCATACGCTATTCTCAGTTAATTTAATTTATCAAATAAGGAAAATGAGTAAAGCAAAACATAACCAACGAAACCTACCCCAATGATAACCAAATGACTATGATAACGTAAAATAATTATTGTAAGATCTGGAAGAATGTGTAATGAGGCGTTTAACGTTAATAGGATTAACTAATACTAGTGTAATAATTAAAATGATCCCGGCCGCATCCAGCCGGGGTCAAGTCTCAGCTGCACATGTCCACGAATGTACAAATTAGATTACATGTGCCTGCTGAGTCACAGTGCAGGCGGGCAGCCGTCAGCGTCACCACAACGCCCAGACACTGATGACGGCTGTCGGCAGGATGTGAAATAATCATATGCTATGGACAGACGACCCCACAACAGATAACCAATCTCGTTACTAATGTTTGAAATGGTATTGCAGGGATATCATTCAACGACTGTTGCGATTGTTGAAGATTTTTATTTAGATAAATACCACAACTGTTCATGATATCGTCTTCTACAAGTCACCAAACTGTAGCATAGAAAGAATATAGTCATGTCCACTATTGACGGTAGCTGACGAGGGGACGGACGGTGGGACTGTAGGGCGGTAAGTCACTGTTCTCGCGGCGACTTGAGCTCAAGGTGAGCGGAGCGCGGCCACTCGCTTGCACTTGCACCGTACTGTATTTCGCAAACTGCTGTTTGTGTACTGTATCGCATTACGACTTGTTACATTATCTGAACTAAATGGTCATTACCACCTGTTAAGTGTATTGCAGGTGCATTGCCTTATTATATTGCGCAATGGTGCGATTGCTAACACATCTGTTATTAAGAAAAATCATGAATACAAAGGTGATATTGCCATAATTAAATAACACTTCGTGTCACCCATGACACCTAATGGTAACAAGATTTTTATGAAGTAATATTATTTATTGTGATCGTGTTTGCCAAAACTTAGTTTAGTCCAAAGCACGTGAATACCTTTGTTATTAGAAAATAAAATTTAATTATTTTTAAACAATTTTGTGTTTGTAAAATAAATCGTTGCATGACGAAAACATTTAATTTATTCTAGAGTTATTTTTAAACACATACTTATCTCACTTAATATTATAAATGCGAAAGTTTAGATGAATGGATGGATGGATGAATGTTTGTTAGAGTTTGTAGCCTAAACGGCTGATCGGATTTCAATGAAATTTGGCATATACGTAGAGATTAGTCTGGGAGAACACATAGGTTACTCATCTTTGTTTTTTTAATTATTTTTTTTAATTCCACACGGACGGAGTCGCGGGTGAAAGCTAGCAACATATAAAAAGCACTGCTAAATAGCATCATAGTAAAAGCTACAAAATAACCAAAAGAACCTAGGTGTGTAGGTGTCGCCTAGCTCGCGTTCCAGCAGTAACAATTATAAAAGCAAATTGACTGATACCAGGTTGATGCTTGTTACGTTTTCATGACATCATCACAATACAATTAGAATCAGCGGGCATCGGGAGAGTGAAGGTAATGAGATAATGACGGTGACAGTGAAGGTGAAGGCCGACCACTCCGCCGCTGCCGCCGCTCTTATAACATTAATGTAATCTCGTTACAGGCATTTCGCAATATCACTCGCGCATTTGTAAAAGTACAATATGAATTAAAATTCATCAACGTATTATTTATCAATCTTTAGATGCGGAGGCCTACACACTTGGTCAGTATTTTTTCTGTTTCAATAACGTCTTAAACATAGGTTTAATTCCTAGTGAAAAACTGGCGATTGTACTATCTCATCTGATGAGTGCAGCCTCGCCCCTCGTTCCGTGCGAACAGCGCACAATGCATCACGTAACGGATTACGTCCCAAGTTCGGTCCCACGCTACATGAACGCACTTTATCGAGCTTTGCACCAATGACACCGACAATCGTTGATGTCATTACAAATTTATAAAAAAACGAGTCACATTACAATTGAACATATCAGTAAGCCTATCTCCATCTTTGGAACAATGTTTACAACAATCTTTATACATTAGACACTAAAGATCACAGTGTTTCTAAGAACACTATACACAGTCTTTAGAATGTTGTATCTAATTTCAAATGTAAACAAGGAAGACGGTTTCTTTTCTATTACAATTCAAGTTTAGTTATAGCACATAGACATGACTCATATAATCACTTGACATATGCTATTCTAGCTACCTTATAATAAATTTACAATGAATGTCTCGAGTCCGGAGACGCCGGAGACGCGTAAGGCGAGGACACGCTAATGAAGTGCTTCCGACGATAGCAAGCTCACCTACATTCTGTAATATTCCATAACTTTTGCACATATTCAGTGGTAGTTAAGTACTGAAACTACTGTATTACTAACATGATGAAAAGCTCTCTTTTCAAAGCGAGTGAGAGAGAGAGAGGCAGAGAGAAAGAGAGAGCAGGTTTTAAAGCTAATGTTAACTAAATTAGTTGGTAATGATTTACTCCAGCTCCGGGTGTTACGAAACACCTGTGTACCTTACACATTGCTTATCAGTCTGCCTTATCAAATTACACTTTGATTATAAAACATACTAAGGCTACAAACATATCATACATATTATAGATTGACTGGTTCACTAGATGTGTGGGTGAATGCATGGAAAGTGAACAGACAAATATTGATTTTTATTTAAATAGATAGACCACATCTAATGTTCATTGACTGGTGTGTCATAAGAATATTGTTTCTTGTGTACTTTGGCCAACACTGCTCCAATGTATGTCTCAGTGAAGTATTGTTTGATATTGAGTTACATGTAAAATAAATGATAAGGCACATTCTGACCCATACATGCATTTAACACTATGTATCTATGTTTTTAATATATAGAATTATAATTAATTACAAAATAGTACATGTCCTCTGTTTCCAAGTAAATATTCATTTCCTGGAAAAGCTTATTAACAAAACATTTTAATTATTCATAATTAGCTTTGTTGTTTTAATTATATAATAAAGGTAATTTGAACATTAAGCAAGCACAAATGGCATATTTAACTTAATCTCTGTGTACTTAAGTCATCAATGATTAGAGTGTAAATGTATTTTCAGATATTGCTTATAGTACAAAAGATGGCTCTTGTTTACAATTGATATATCTATCATATTACGGAATCAAAAATGGTCACAACAGCATTACTAGAGTAGTACAGAAATACACTCAACATGTCCTTAAATAGAACCAAACAAGATTGACAAGTAAACAAATAAGGCATTAAGAATGCAAACAAACTGTACAAAGTGAAATAAGAATAACAAAGAAACATTAAAAAGACAAGCAACAAGTTACTTATCAATTAGGTCTTTGGTATTAAAGTTAGGGTGAGCATAAGCTATGCTAACATGGTATATTTCAACTTTTATTGGCTTTAGCTGAGTGGGTGTTCGTTATGGACTCTGATGAACTAAGCATGACTCACCTGCCTCAAATATCATTAATAAATTGACACATACAAGCTACAAACTATATTATGTCTTTGTTAAATGGATGTGATGACCATTAACCAACTTCCAAAGAGGAGGAGGTTCTCAATTTGTTTGCATTTTTTAAAAGCAGTGCATTGAAATTGTAACTTTTTAAAAGTTATTTAACAAATGATATGTATAACTTTTGATGGTAACTGCATAACTAAAATGATGTATTGATTTACATTGTCAATATGTGGCACAAGCATTACAAGGTTATACAAGAGAACTACAAGGCCATATAGATTCACACCTCCAGTTCGTCCCACTTGCATTGTTATCACCTCTACAAGTGCCACATAAAACTGCCACAAACACAATAAATTACATGAGATAAATCTACTGAGCCCACATTATATTATAAATTGTATTATTTATTTACACTTGTGTGAAACACCTAATTGATGACTTATCTCTTAGAAAATTACTATTATGAACAAAAAATATAGATCTGGTAAATAATGGGGATAGTAATTTAATTTTGGTGAATTACTTATGACTTACGTTTAGCGGCCTGAACAACATCCTTGACTTCTTTTATGAGACGTTTGATCTGCTGGCTGGTGCGCTCGAGCTCCTTCTCGTGGCGCTGCAGGTTCTCTCGGAAGTGCGGGCTGTCGGCCAGGCACTCTGTGAACTCCAGCGGCTGGAGCCCCACGCCCATCCTCGCACACTTGCACTTAATACGACACGATCAAAAACCACAAACCACTTTCACCGACCGCCGCGCGACGGTCTCATCTCCATGCACTTGTCGGTGAACACGGACGGAATTTTTTTATGAACAGGACGTAATCGGCGCTTATCACTACACGATTTGTAAACGGATAAAAAAATTAACACTAATATTTTCGTTTCAGAGCATTATTGGCAATCGTTGATCGTTGTGCTGTCACGAAGTCACGAATGCGAGATAGTCGACTCAATGTTACCATATATAAAAATTGCTTCTTAGAAACATGCATAGATCAAACGAACTATGTTTCAAGAAATAACTCGCTAACAATCCAAATTCCCAATTTTTTAACTAATAATATCTTAACAGTTATTAAGTGTTAACAGGTTTAATAATTAAAATAATTATCCAGTAGAAATTAGTGGAAAGAAAAAAAATGTGTTACTGGCAACACTTTTTTGTTGTAGCGGGAAAAAGTTTTTCTTGAAATTATTGACTACGAATATGGTTTCTTATAATTAATCAAATTATCAAGACGATTAGTAATAAGCTCATTATTTTATTTAAAATTAAATATGAATGCTGTTCTTTCTAAGCAACCGCTTTATAAAGTATAAATAAAGAAAAGGCCAGAATTACAGTAAGTATAATATTTTACTATATGTTAAATAATTTTGAATACAATGTTATGGAAGGTGTATTGAGGTTAAGGCGCGGTGTTGCCAGATGCAGCGGCCGTGGTTTCGGGTTGCTCGCTGTCGTCAGAGTCCTGCTCCTCAGAGTCGTCCTCCTCATCCTCGTCGTCGTCATCCGACTCGGAGCAAGAATACGAGTAGTCACCTCCCTCGGCGGCTGCGTCGTAACCTGCAAAATATATTGAGTTGCTTCAGATGGACAACACTGAGGCTTCATTCGGAAGTATATAAAATTTAAGTAAATAAATATTTCATGACATTTCATTGATAAAAATTATGAAGTATTCAACCTCTTAAAGCAAACTCACCGGTATATCCACCAGCGCCATAATCGTCATCGTCAGCCGGTTGAGCGCCTTGACGTCCGTAACGATGCGAGCGCGCTGTGACAAGGTAAATTATATTAAACTAGTTTTTGCCCATGACATTGTCGAGCAAAATATAAAGTTAATTAGTAGCCCATATGTTCATCAAAATATTCTACATCCATGCCAAAGTTTATTAAGATTTGGTGTGCCTTTCTGAAGGTAGCTTCTAACAAACATCCATCCATCCATCGATGCATTAGTAAGATTTTAAGGGGTACTAAAAATATGTGTGTATGTGATGTGACATGTGTATACTGACTGGACATGCTGAGTTCGCCAGTGAGCAGCAGTGCGAAACCACACTTGGGGCAGGGCGGCGCGGCGCGGCGGTCGGGCCGTGTGCCGCGTCTCCGCACATGCTCATCGCAGAAGCATGTCTTGCAGCGCAGGCATGAGTATTGCCCCAGGCGATTACATGATTGACCTGGCACACCATACACATACATTAATGGAATAATTTGCACTTAGATGACTAAAGGCATTATAACTTGCAACTTACACTTATATGTCTCCGACTCTAACACTTGGCAGGAGGCCTGGTGCTCAAACTGATCATCCTCACAGAGGAAACCCTGGCAGAAACAGCAGCGGAAAACGCGCCCACCATGCTCCCATACACCTATGGAAAAATGTTAAAATTAGTTGAAGATGTACCTCTGGGATTTGTTAATATTAAAAATCTGTTAATTAAATTTTGCAAGCAGCAAAGGACTTGAAACAAACCTCTTTCACATTCAAGACACACAGCATCAGTAAGTGGGCATGTACAGGCATGTGCATTGAGACACTTCCTTCCGTGGCACACCCATGCCTCACAGAAGTCACAGATTGCACCCTGCAAACATTATATGCATATGTTTACATACAGTTCCATTGATGAAACTTATATGTACCCTTCACCTCGTCTTAGAAGACACTCAAAATTAAGAACCATAATCCACTTCCTTAACAATGAAAAGTTGGATTTTTATAAATAACAGCATAGTAAAAGGAATAGTAAAAGTTGATACATACCACCATTCCCATTCCAGTGGTGAACACCCCGGGGTGGCGCACCACGCAGTCCCCGGACTTCAGCATGCACTTCACCTTGCCGCAGTGAGCGCACGCCGGCAGTCGCTGCAGCGCCTGGCAGAAATAGCAGAATGCGCGGCTTTTTTGTTTCCTGCAAATTAAACAAGACATTGGATCATATTTATTTTGTTCTTGTTTTATTATATGTGTCCCCATCATTCGATGTTTTTAAGGAACGTTTCAACATTTTCTAACCTAGTCTATTGATATTTACGATATTGAATTGTGATTCAATGGATTTATTTAGAGTTGTTTAACTAACTAATGATATACGTTTTTGCAATGAATAAAACATGTTAATATGTAATTACTTCTGGCATTTATCACATTCCATAGGCATGTTACAAGGGTGCTGGGCTATGTCTACGTGTTCCCTGGCATTTCTGATTTCTTTTTGTCTCAGCTTCTGTTTCTCTGCTTTTTTTCTTTGACCTGTCTTTTTCTTGGGCATTATAGCTAGTATAATGTAAACAACTTATAAAACAAAGTTACAAATCACAAGACTTTTAGGTTTAGTTTTAATTTGACACTTTATCAAATGTTTCACTTTCCAAAAGCTTCAAAAGTCAATTGTCAAAGTGATAACAAACTGAACTGACGTTCGAAATAAAAGTATTGTCAGTTTCCAATCAATATAGGTATTGTTCAGTATTCAGTAAAACTATTCGTTCGTGTAAAAAGCGTAAAACATTCGTTTAAGAACACTTAACGCTCTAGGATTCATTCACAGATTTTATGTAAATCAGAAAATCGCAAAAGAAATATAAAAACAAAGTGGCAAAAAGTTTTTTTTTACTGGCAACACAGCACCTTGTTGTCATTGGACATTCACATCAAAATAAATATTTGTTTGCATTGCATTTTCCTTTTAAACAACTTTGCTATTGCCGTTGACGACAG
>LD688943.1:2935637-2946579 GCA_003118335.3 Papilio memnon
ATATTTGCAAACGTTATTACACCATCAGAGTTGTCCGATGCAAGTACCAACTTAGATCGCAATAATAGTTTGAAAAATTATTTCATTGTCCAAATAAGTATTTGCCACTGTAGCTATAGCCTAGCCACAGCTATAGCGGTGCAAGTGTCGTTGTATCAGGGGCCGGTACGCTCGCTTCGTGTGCCTGGGGCTGGCGCTGTCTGCGCTGGGCGACGCGGCGCTGGTGTGGCCGCAGCTGCTGGCGGGTGGCATCATCTTGTTCGGCGCGGCGCACATCTCGTACATCGCAGCGTTCGGGCTGCGGCCGCGGCGCGCGGGGCTGGGCGCGCTGGGGGCGCTGGCCGCCGCGCTGTACGTGCGCACGCTGCGCCCCGCCGCGCTGGTGCCGTTCACCTTTCTGGTGCACGTGTACGCGGCGCTGCTGGCGGCCATGGCGTGGCGCGGCGCCGCTCGCCCCGGCCCGCAGCGCGCCGGCGCCTTGCTCTTTGCCGTCTCCGACGCCATGCTCGGGTATAGCCTCTTCGGTGGTTCACTGCCCTACAAGAATGTGAGAGACTGTTACATTTTTTATTACACACTTAGTTATATATAGTTCATGAATTTTATTATATCATACCACATTACGTTGGATTGAAAAGGGTTGTCGTGGTGATCAGGTGCTGGTGATGTCCACGTACTACCTGGGGCAGTTGCTGATTGCCCTCAGCGCGCTCAAGCCGGCGGAGGCGCACCGGCACGCCCACTGATTGCCTTTGACGAATATGTTCCGTGCGGAAAAAAAGCCGACGCTCCGCCTCCGGTTGATGTCGCGACGTGCTCCAGAATATACCGCGCCGCAACCAGCAGCAGCAGCAGCAGCATCAGGTGTGAACTGTTGTCGAGGGCGGTGGCGGGAAATACTTACATTATCAAACAGTGTTTTTTCGTGCGCAATTTTACCTCACTGGATAAAATTTAGTATTTTTAAATTAGGCGTTATTTTGAATCGGATTAGCAGTGTAAATGAAAACGCTGCTGTTGATGTAATTTACCAAGGCATGGTGAGTATGAACCGTCTGATTTCTGTTATATTGTTTATGCATAGCTTTTAATACAATGTGCCAAAATGGGCGCCGGCGTCCTGCGCTCTACCACTCTGACGACAAGTGTGTAATTGTTACGTTTGTAAATCGGCAAAGGAGTAATTTACTAATTAGACTTTGTTTTAAAAAAAATTCGATTGGGCATATCTAAATGACTTTAAGTTTTGTGTGTACAAAGCATGTGATGGCTTCCATATGACGGCGTCTTATGTAACAGCGGCGGCGACAAAGCGCATTTAGTTAATTTGTTATGTAGAATTGAGTTTCATTATGTGAATGTAGTCATTGACTCGGGCTCTATTATTGTTATTACTAAACATAAAAACCAATGTAAGAAAACTGTTCAACAATCGTTTGAATTTACAAATCAAAAAAACTACAATAGATTAAAATGAACACAAAAGTATTGCTCGCACAAAACGTGCAGAGTTAGTAAAAAAAAATTAATGGGCATTTAATGTTTTTCGTCTTTTTCGCGCGGAATAAATAAATAATATAGCCTATGTCACCCGAGGATAGTGTAACTTCCCAAGTCAATGAATTTTTAAGTAGTTTGGGTTTAGTGTTGCTATTCAATGCAAATAAAATAAATATTTCCTCTGAATAATATGAAGTATGGAAAGAATTAGCTGTCTTTGAGGACCAACAAGTCCAACAAGTGATTTTGTAGAAATTTTACGTAATATTTGTGATATCGAGAGTGCGGGCACTAGTAGATTATTATTCAAGATGTTGCATACAAATGGTGGCAACTTTTACAAAATTAAATGCATATTTAATTTAACAAATGAAATAAGAATACGTACTTTATATTTTAAATGTCTTCAAGACTTGTCTTTGTTTTTTATTGTAACGTAAAAATGCGTTTATAATTAAGTAAATGGTGATATGTAATCTCTTATATTTTTGTTTATATAAACATATAGTTAATTACGTAAGTTAGTCGGGTAGTTAAATAGTTGTCTGCGCCCTCTGCAGACAGACAGACATATCGCGACAATTATGTAGCAAATACAGTTACTTTACTGCACTACATTATCTTCCAAATATATTTTACATGTATCGAAATCAATGGGAATGAGATATAACATAACTAAACAATTTTACTTTTATAAGGCTGTAATCACAGATTACATACTGTTCGTATCATCAATATAGACAATGAAGCCAAAATAAATCCATAAACAAGACATGACATTGTCAGCCAGTGACATGAAAATCGCGCGGGAACGGATGGACTAGTTTTGACAGGTCTTTGATATGAAGTTGACGCACGCGGGAATATTATGGACCACCTTTTTTTAAATTTGTAATTGACGAAGTTTGCAAGCGACCGCTAGTGACTAGTATGTGAATATAATTTCTCATTTCTATTAAATTCGACTACACGTGACTTTAGTACATATTAACCTTAGACATGACAAACTGCTAAGTTAAATAGCTTGGAACATTTGATGATGCTCTGTACTTGTTTAACTATTTGTATACTTAAGTTAGTATTTATACTAATATTAAAATGTTTATTGGGTAAACATTACAATAGTATTAGTATAGTAAATGCTGTAGTGTTTGTATGTCACAACCTGTCTTTAGATCTCTTATTAAATGTATGTGGATTTTATTTTGTAAAACTTTTGTATATACCCCAGTAGGTGGCCCGAATATTTTTACAAATAAATGTGTACCTTATATATTGTTTTATTTATATATTGATGGCATAAAACATATTTACCATTGTTAGGGGAATTCTATAAAATAAAACAATAATATTTTCATATAAATATAATCGATATTATTTACAAAGATCGCAGACAATACAGCCACATTGCAACATGGACACGACCCGACAGAACTGTCTGCACTTGATTAGGAAGCAACATTCTTATTGTAATACCTTAATTTTGCAACATTTCACAAAGGTGCTTTATTCGATTTACATAAAATATTATTGCATCATGACAATGTTATTATATTTTTTAAGATTAAAAAGTGGGAATTATTATCTTAAAATATAAATTATTGAAATAGAATGTTAGATTTTCGTTAAATCCGACTCGAAGGATCAACTATATAGAGCTACTTTTGAAGATTTTTTTACCTATTAGAGCAAAATATCGTCCTACTCTGAACTCTCTGTGTAAATGAAGGTTTGCTGTAGCATAGCGGAGACTCGTACACAGCGCTACAATAGGCGCAGGCGCAGGGCGGTGCTGTGCGGGGCTACTCGCGGCGCAGGTTGTCGAGGCGCGCCTGCAGCTCGGCGTCCGCGTCCGTCATGGCCGCGCCTCCTGCACCCGCCGCGCCCCCCGCTCCCGCCGCCACCGCCGACGGCTGCTTGCCTGCTGACACACGTGAGGCAACCGTCACAACACAACACTACGTCAAGTCTGCTTCACACTTGGACAGTAGCATTGTTGTGCAACTCACTGGCGACGGAGAGCGAGCCGGTGGCCTGCGGCAGCCCCGACAGCTGGTCGTTGACCTGCAGCCCCAGCTCGTCCATGATCTGCGCCACCACCGCGTCGCTGCAACAACACTAGTATTGTAAATCATCAAGCACAGAAGAGCAACAGCTCCCGGTGCTAAGCCACATCTTTAGTTGCCGCCCGTAAGGGGACGCTCACCTCTCGTCCTCGTCGTCGTCGGCCTCCATGGCGTCGTCGATGGAGTCGTTCATCATCTCCTCCTTCATATCCATGATCTCCGACTGCTTCTCAAATTCCTGCAATACAAACATAGTTAACATTGTAAGATTTAACATGAACAGAATTCCTACTTTTAGACCATTTTTAAATTAACCTAAATTTGATATGATGGGATTGTGGTCAATCTCAATATATGGTATTTTTGGCCAGTAAATAAATTACTTTACTTATTTAAATCAGTGAATAAGGAAACGCTACCTGTAATATTCTCTGTATCTGTGGCATGTTGAGCTGGCGGTTCATGGTGGCCATAGCGCGCGTCACGCCACGCATGGCCTGCGCCATTGTGCTCTGTGACTTGAGGGTCTGGATCTTGAGTGCCACCGCCTGGATGTTGGCCTTCATTAGCATGAACTTACGCACGTAGCGCCGTGTGCGTACCAGGTCCTTCGCCATAATTTTCACTGCATCCTACAACATACATCATACAAATGTAAATAAAGCTATGGTTTACATTCTTAGTACATGGCATTTAAAAGTCAGCCTAACTTGTAATCTACCACAAATTTTAAAAAATCATTAACAATAAAGTTAAAAAATTGATAAACAATCTTAAAATCAATTAAAGACATATTTAACAAATTACTGAACAATTTATGAAGAGTTACCATTTGTCCATCTTTAGCCAACTTCTTGATATCAGCGATAACTTTCTTCTCCTGCTGCTCCATTTTGAGCCTCTCTCGGTCGAGGTCACGCATGGCCTTGTTGAGCGCGCGTTGGTTCTTACGGAGCATCTCCTCAGGAGTCATGCGGTGACCAAATAACCACTCCATTGTGACAAAAACTCTACACTCCTGAAACATTTTATTATTCCTACCTTCAAATATGCCACTCTAGAATATGTTTTTCAATACAGCCAGCCAATATAGGCAGATGTTTCCAATAAAAGTGTATACTTTCATAGCGTGACCAACAACCAACTATGGGAGTTGTTGTTGTTGCTAAGGCTATAATTTATATATAAACTTGTACAATACACAAACAACGATAACAACACAAATGTATAATGTTTGTTGTAAACACATTATAAATATTTTTTTAATGGTGTAGCAAAGATGTAATAAACATCGTCACATGAAACTTTACTAGAGCTAACAAATTTATACATGTTTTGATAATTTACCTTTACGTAAAGTGTATTAATGCTGCAAACTAAACAATTTATAAATGATGATTCACCAATTCCTATTTGAATTCAATACATTCATCTACAACTGACTTATTTTAACGACACTACAGTTTGCTAATCTATTGTTAAATATTGTACACTAAAGTAAGAAATGTAATAAAGTTATTAACCACATCACTATTTAACTTTCACCCAATTGTTTAAAAACTTATACAAATTGATATCTTCGTCACTCGTCACCATTTACAAAACGAACCGTCAATGTCAGAACTGTCAGATGTTTCCTGACACTGACAATGACATTAAAAACCCTGTAATAGATTATACCACTTGTAAATCAAGACTGTTACGGCAAAAAAACGCAATCATTGCTACTGGTTGTACTAGTTTCTACAACTTATTATAAAGTTCTTTGAGCTGTAAATGCTTTTATTTTTAATAAATAAAATACGGGAATACAAGCATAAAAGTAATTTTAAAAGCAATTTTAATAAACCAGGAGACACATACGAGCTCTTCATAATCAGCTGTAGATGAAGCCGACAGCCAATGTTAAATTGACATTACCATAATCGTCATTTTGTCGTCAATTTCCAAGTCAAACAATTCGTTGCGCGCGGTTTTCTTATTACTCAAACCATTAAATCAAATTTATTTAAAATGAATGACGACGATGTGATATTAATGGAGGTAGACGAAGCAGAACCAAAAGTCGAAAAAGCAGTGGTGGGGCCGAGTAAACCGCTTGGATTGCTGCCATGGATAGAAAAGTACAGGCCGCAAACTTTTGAAGACATCGTCGGCAACGAGGACACCGTGTCGCGGCTGGCGGTGTTCGCGCGCACGGGCAACGCGCCCAACATCATAATCGCAGGTCCTCCCGGCGTCGGCAAGACGACGACGATCTTATGCCTGGCTCGAGCGCTGCTCGGTGCAGCATTCCGCGACGCTGTGCTCGAGCTGAACGCGTCCAACGACCGCGGTATTGACGTTGTGCGCAATAAAATTAAAATGTTCGCCCAACAAAAGGTATATATACCGATTTTAAATGAATCTTTGAATTAAGTGTTGACTATTGTCATTGCATTGTCTGTTTGCAACAGGTGACGCTGCCGGCCGGGCGGCACAAGATAGTGATTCTGGATGAAGCGGACAGCATGACGGAGGGGGCGCAGCAGGCGCTACGGCGCACCATGGAGCTGTACGCCAACACGACGCGGTTTGCGCTCGCTGCCAACAACAGCGAGCGCATCATCGAACCCATACAGTCGCGCTGCGCCGTGCTGCGCTACTCGCGACTCACCGACGCACAGATACTCGCCAAGGTAGCTGTTTATAGATGTAACAATCAAAAAATAACCTAAGGAAATTTACAGGTTAACAACATTGTTATTCTATGGAGCTGATAGACTACCGGAGCATAGTGAAATGGTTATTTTTTTAATTGCAGGTAGTAGAAGTGTGCAGGAAGGAAGATTTATCATACACAGAGGAGGGTGTGAATGCAGTCGTGTTCACAGCACAGGGTGATTTGCGGTCGGCGCTCAACAACCTGCAGGCGACGGCACAGTCAGGCCGCCACATTAGCCCTGATAACGTTTTCCGTGTGTGCGACGAGCCACACCCCATGCTGGTACGCACCATGCTTGAGGCCTGCATTCGCCAGGACATACACCAAGCTTACAAGGTACTACACTACCGTCACTGTTATATTACTAGTTGGATCTTAACTATTAATCTCCCTTTGATTGTGAAATCCAGGTGATAGCGAAGCTAATAAAACAGGGTTATGCGGCAGAGGACATAGTGAGCAACATATTCCGTGTGTGCAAGACCCTGGCGGTGGGGGAGGAGCTGCGGCTGGGGCTGGTGCGCGAGGTGGGCTTGACGCACATGCTCGTCGCTGACGGGCTTGGCTCCCCGCTGCAGCTGGCTGCACTGCTCGCACGCATGTGCCGCGTCGCCGCCGCCGCGCCCGCCTCCGCCGTCCCCCCCATCCCTGTCAGTGCCTCATAGTCGGGGCCGGCTATGGCTGTACCTGCGCCCCCCTAGTAGGCACCCTGGGCGGGTCTCCCCACCTCGCCTTTCCCTAACGCCTGTACAGCTTAGAATTTGTGAAAAATGTCAATGACTAACACAGGGTACGAATAAAAGAAGTCGGTCAAAAAAAGTAAGACTTATTTTGTTAATAGTGAGTTATAAATGTAAAAGATTGTTAATTGTTGGACAGAGATGAAACAGTCTGCTGTCGTTGTATCTAACAATCGCATTAGCAATAAGAACTTGTAGATATATTTCATTAATTATATGTTTGTTATGAAAATACAAAGTGTTTTGTAATGTACCCCATTATCAAAATGTGATTTTATTTTGTGATGCAGCAATTACATTTTTATTAGTAAGATTAAAATAAATAAAATTATAGTATAGTCTATGTTACTCACAGATAAATTACCTTTCTAATGGCGAAAGAAATTTTAAAATTGATCCAGCAGTTTTTACGTGAATTGAATACATATAAAAATACAAATCTTTCCTCTCAATAATATCAGGACAGATTAGCTTCACTTCAAAGTATGTGAGGTTTGTTGCAAAATAAAAACAATATTCTAAATATTACATATTTATTCGTCAATATATAAAAATAGTTGGACCATTAAAATTAAAATTATGCTTAAATCTATTACATTGATCAAATGTTACATAATAAAAAATATGATGCGTCATATAAGTAAGTAGTTTGCAGTCGATGTGACGGAACAGATTGTGAGTGCGGTCTCGCCATCTCACCGGCCAATCAGCTTGTTGTGCTCCGACATGAGGCTCTGCAACAAAAGTACACAAGTGAGCACAACCTGACAAATAAATTAACTATCATAACACCTTTGTTCGGTACAAATACCACCAATACCGGGCTCGCCGTATTCTGGGGAGATCGATATGTTAAATTAATACGGGTAAACGGCCTCATTTTATTCTCCCGCACAAGAGAGTATGTTTAAAATCCCTCGCAGGTTCGTTCGGGCGCGAGCCTGTGAAGGGGTGGACAGTAAGTCGATTGTCAGAGACCGCATTTGAATGTCATCGAAGTGCTTGGATTTCGGATATTGCGAAAGACACCCCGGGCGTGTCAGCTTGTTAGCGGGCAGGGTCCCTTATAATTTTGGTTCTAACCCGTCTTGTACGGTACGACACTAGTTTTGTTGTTTCTATTTTTGAAGTACTTCATACACAGCAGTGCACTCACACACTCATCCAAATTTCCTGCTTTATTTGAAGCTGTTTAAGTCAGTGTTATGTTACACAGGTGTCGTCAGTTGCCGAATGCGAGGTTCGTTATGCTCTCATACAATAATATGAGGACCAAGATCTGATTCAATGAAACAAATATTGACTATTGATGGAGATACCTTTGAATGCGTCCTGCTCACTCGCACTCGCTGGCTGTCAACTTCTGTGTTTACAAAACAAGTAACTTAACAGAGACAGGAAGTAACAGTAGTAGAAAGTAGAAGTAACAGTAACAGGAAGTAACAGTGAAGACTACTCAATCTGACAAATATTTTTGTTCCTTGGCATTGACTCGTTGCGGATACGGCGCGAGAGGGCTCTTCGACGGGTTGGTACTGAGTTAATAGCTTATACTTTGTGTTTTTATGTCATTTAGAGGTAAAACATCACTATACCGTGTGTGTGGGCGGTGTTTGCGGCGCGGGGGGCTAGGCCGGGGCCGTCAGTGCAGCAGCGCCTGCTGCGGCACGGGCAGGTCCGCGATCATCCGCTGGTGCTCCTCGCTCAGCGCCTGCCACACGCACACCGCACACGTCACGCTGACACCTCGCGACACCTCGCGACACACCCTCCACACATACCTCATAACACACATACCACCCTACTTTACTACCCAAGCACTTTAAAGTTTTATGATTTTAACCTTATTTGTACGGAGAAAAGCTCACTTGAATAAAAGCTAAGTTAAGCATACGCCATGCCCCGCACCGCACCGGCCGTAGTTCGACTTATATACAAGTAGTGTTACAGGAAATGTGTGGCAATACCTCTGTGATAGGGTGAAAATAAATTGTGTAATTTGCAATTATTTTAACTTAGTCAACACATGCACTCGAGCACTGGAGGACAGCTACATTCAGTAAGCAGTTAGATAAGGAAACGATATCAACTCTCATATTGTCATGCACCACATCCTAATTGTGTCACTGATTGCAACGCTAAGTGTCAGTAGTTTGTACCTTACGTTTATATTATAATACTTACTCGTTAATTTCCGAGACACCTTATTTACCAGATCTATTTTTATCTTCTTTTTAGCGATTTTTTTACAATACATTAACACCGTGTGGTTAAGTAAATTCACTTATCAAACTAGATCCAATATGTTTCCTCTGACTGCTGTCAGCTCGAGGCGCCGAGTGCGGGCCGGCCGACTGCCCTGCTGGCCTGCTGTGCTGGTGAGCACTGACCTTAAAGTACTTGACTGTCTTGACGCGCAGCTCGAGCGTGGCCGCCTCGTCGCACACGAACAGCGTCTGCGCGTGCTGCTGGAAGGCCGACACCGTCCACATGTGGTTGACGCCCTCCTCCACCGCCTTCGCCAGCGCCAGCGCCTTGTGCCCGCCCGTTATCAGGATCATCACCTTGTGATGACGGATTCAAATATGAAGCCAGTGATGGTTAAAGGCGTTAAAGGACATGTCGGAGCAAAGGAGTACCTCTTTGGCGTCGAGCACGGTGCCGACGCCGACGGTGAGGGCCTGGCGCGGCACCTTGTCTATGTCGTTGCCGAAGAAGCGCTTGTTGGCCTCCAGCGTGTCGTAGGCGAGCGTCTTGACGCGCGTGCGCGACACCAGCGAGGAGCCCGGCTCGTTGAACGCGATGTGCCCGTCCGGCCCGATGCCTGCCGATTGTGTTAAATTATAGTTCGGCCGCGATTCCAGTCGTATTCTTATATGGTTGAGGTATTCGTAGAGAGTGTGACCGACCGCCGATGAAGAGGTGCACGCCGCCGGCTTCGCGGATGAGGTCCTCGAAGCGCTGGCACTCGGCGGGCAGGTCGGGCGCGTTGCCGTCCAGCACGTGCGCGTTCTCCGGCGGGATGTCCACGTGCCGGAAGAACTCGTTCCACATGTAATAGTGGTAAGACTCGGGGTGGTCGCGCGGTAGACCTGCAACCGTCCTCGCTGACGTTATCTGATACATTTAATAGTTTATATCAGAGAAATGAAATATTCGTGTAACGCCTTACCGACATACTCGTCCATGTTGAAGGTGGTGACGTATTTGAATGAGATGAGGCCCTGTTTGTGGAAGTCGATGAGGCGGCGGTACATGCCGAGCGGCGTGCCGCCCGTGGGCAGGCCCAGAACGAAGCGGCGGCCCGGCCCCGGCGCGAACTGCGTCACGCGCTGCACCACGAAGCGCGCCGCCCACTCCGCCACCACCTCCGCGTCCTCCAGGATGATCAGCCGCATCGCGCCCGCACGACCTCCGCTGGCTGCCAATACAACACTGCAATGCTAAATGATGCAGCAGTCAGCGTGCTGCAGTCTTGTAGTGCACTGCACTCACATCGTGCTCCAAATACAGGCACTTAATTAACATATAGAGAAGTTATCTTATTATCAATTGTATAATTGTTGTTTGTGGTAGAGACCGTTCCCGAGGTTCCCCTGCAATAGCGATGAAAAGATGATGATGAGAATGATATAAAAAAATGTTGAAAACCCTTTTAAAATTCAGCTTCGAACTCTTTGTGGAACGCTATCGTTAAGAACACGTTCGAAGTTTGAAAAGTAGAGTTCCGTTAATTTAAACAAGAATTAGGAACCATCCATCGGATAATGAGAGCTCACATTGAGGACCCAATACCCCTGGTATTAATGAATTTGATACAATCAATCTCAAATATAAATAATAAAATACGATAACAAAAATTTAGACTTTAGACTATTAAGTTTGTGGATATGGTAATCGTACAGGTTGTATTGAATTAATTCAGGTATGAG
>LD688943.1:2960128-2977521 GCA_003118335.3 Papilio memnon
CGGCGGCTCGTGCGCCCGCGCACCACGGCGTCTCGCACTCCGCCCTCGCGGACATGACCGCCATTGAGCAGGAGGACGCGCCCGCGCCGCGCTCGCACCTGGACGATATGGACGACTTCAACTCCGTGTTCACCATGATCAGGTGCGCACTAACGCAGCGTTTCTCAGCTGCAGCGTAGTGTTGCGACGCGGACAAACGTTAACGAAGCCGTTATTCTGTCGCGATCAGGAATGAGCCGTACAGCATGAGCCGCAGCGTGGACGCCGAAACGCGCGTGGATTCGGGCTGGGAGCGCATCGAGCCGGAGCCGGCGCGCGCCGTGCGCACCATGTTCGACAACCCCAAGCCGGCCCCCGCCTCCACCCCTTCGTTCGCCAATAGTACGGGCATCGGCCGCGTGCGGAGCGCCGCCAAGGCGGAGCCCGTGGACGACTCCGCCGTCAAGAAGTTCGGTTCCGCCAAATCCATCAGCTCCGCTCAGTTTTTCGGTGACCAGGTACGGCCCCACTCCCGTCTCTCTCGATCGGCCCTCGTCGACTGATGTAGCCCAGCTTTACTTACAAATTTTAGTATTGATGTATTTAAATTCTTAATGATTACTTAAACTTGTGCAGGAGTCGCGGTGGGAACGAGACTCGAACCTGTCGCGCTTCCAGGGCAGCTCGAGCATCTCGTCCGCGGAGTACTTCGGGGAGACGCGCACGCCGCGCCCGCAGGGCTTCGCCGTCTCCGCCCCGGACCTAGACGAGGTCTGTCCCTCCACATACACAAACACACCGATCTTTACACTACTTTGAAATGTATAGTTGGTGAGACATGTGCGTGTGCGCAGGTGCGGGAGTCTGTGCGCGCCGGCGTGACGCGCGTGGCGGGCAGGCTCAGCTCGCTGGCCAACGGCGTCGTCTCCTCCATACAGGAGCACTACGGCTACTGACACAGCCCCCGCGACCCCGCCCCCGCCCCCGCCACGCCCACACACCACGTACATTAGTGACCTGTCTGCGACGTACAGTGCAGTACACCGGTTATAATCAAATGTTTACTTACTTGATAAAAACGTAGTGATTTTTTAAAATAAAATTATGAACTGTAATCAAATTCTTAAAGTGATAGAACATCTCATGTGTACTGATAAGCATTTTATAAATAATTTTCTAGTAAATTCATAAGTATTGCTATATAGTTTGCAGACAACATCTTCAACATTGATATGATGTACATATAGGTGTGGGCTGCAGTGGGAGGGGCGGGCGGAGGAGGAGGTAGACTTAAGCATTTATAGTTGCGTGTAGGATGTTGTCTTTATATATAAATAAGGGTAGGTTCTGTCGGCGGCGGACTTGTGCTGTTCATCTACTTATGTACGTCGACACTCGTTGACGCACTGTACCTATATTGTTATGACAATATTTTTAGTTAATCAAACAATATCGAATTTTTATTTATGCGATGAATGTGGTAATGTTTGGAATTTTCAGTAATTACGAGGCAGGCCGGCCGCGGTGCCACACGACTGCTTCGTCTAATTTTCTATTCCAATTTTATATAATTGTATGTTTAAATCGATGTGCATATTGTTCAGATGTCTCATTCCACATGATTTGACACTTTTATGTATATAAGTATTGCCTTTGTAAACGAATGCTAACTTCTCAAACCTCACCCGAGGGCGGTGGTACCTTATAGTAACAACTGTTAGCATTTTGTAAAAGTTTTATTTCAACATTTGTATAGAGAATATAGATTTTTTGTTTTAGTTTGTAATATTGATATAAATATACAGATATATTTGCAAGGTAGTATTTTATTTAGTGTCCGGTGTGTGTGTGGTGTGCGGCGGGCGGCGGGCGGCGTGCGGCCACGATGCACAGGTTCTCGAGGGACACGTGCGGCGGCACGAAGCGGCACAGCCGCGCGCGCCAGCCGCCGCGCCGCAACTGCAGCACGCGGCCCCACTCCACCAGCGCCTTGCTGCGCCGCCCCACTGCCGCCCGCGCCTCCACCTCCACCTCCACCTCCTCTCCTGTCGCGCAGTTCTCTTCACTTTCATCCACATTTGATTTGTCTGCGGCGTCGCTCCGCGCGCGCCGCTGCCGGCTGCGGCCGTGCCCGCACGTCGCCCACGACACCAGCCCCAACATTATGTTGAACTCTTCATCACTGATACCCAACTCCTGAAAACGGTTTATTTATACAAAAAGGAATATTTAGTATCCATAAAAAATCAAACCCAACAAAATTACTTCAAATAAATTAGACATGCTATGTATATAACTTTAAACTGTCGTGATTTTTACATGCTATGTGTAGCCATGGACTTACCTGCAGCTCGCCGACGTACGCGGAGAGCTCGCAGCGGTGATGGCAGCAAGTGGCCATCACCAGGCCCACCGCCCTCGCCTCGCCCAACACGCACCGCAGGGCATAATCTGAAGTCATTTTATTGAGCTAAATCTCTGAATTGTTGCTTCATCACCTCGGAGCCTACCCTAAAGTTAGGGTGACTGGGTGGAAATTGTTGCTTATGTGTAAAATATTGTATGTTTTGTAGGTACCAGTGGCGACGCCACACAGGTGCTTGGCGAGTGCGACGGCGGCGCGCGCGTGGCTCACGGCGGGCGCGCGGCCCAGCACAAGGTGCGCGATGTCTGCACGCAGGCGGTGCGCGGCGCCCGCTCGCAGCTTGTTGTCGCGCTTGTGGCGCAGCGCCGCGCGCTCCACCAGCATTACACTGCTGCCGGCCCCCTCGCCGCACCAAGCCCGCGCCGCAAACACAGACAACTGACCTACATATAACACACTGTGTTTCACAAGTCTAATCCTTTTAGACAAGTTGTCTGCCACTTGAACTGCACATCTTACCTTTCCCGGCACCAAGCTCCACGTAGCAAGTACCCTCTTGCACCAATTCCTCAGCCTCGACCAGGTGCAGGATGCTGGAGGCCTGACGCAGGTGGCGCAGTGAGCTCTCTTTGCGTCCCACTCTCATGTACTCTTCCAGCACAGCGCTGTGTATTGGCATTTCTGGTGCATTCTCAATGTTGCCCTCTATGTGCTCTAAAAGTGAAATGTTTGACTTTCAATTGAAATTTGGTGTCCAGTGTGTTCGTACATACAAATAAAACGCCCTAGTTAAAAGAGAATGTTGTGGTTTATTCCTATAACTATGGCTGTAAATGTTGGTGAGCACATGGGAATGCAGTGGCGTTTCTACGTGAACTGGTTAACTATGAACGTCGCATGCGTTATAATGGTAGAAAATGCTTACTTAGGAAAAACATGTATTGTGCGGTGTTAACACCGTACGTGTTCCCGATTTCAATGTTTTTGTGTCTTAACACTAATCATACCATAACGGGTCAAATGACCCATTTTGAACTTTTGCATTGATAATGCACATATTATCTTATTACTTCTCGAAATCTAACTTCATGACTTTTTCTAACTAATTAAATCTAATATCCTGATACTATTTTTATATTTTTTGTTTTGTTTATGTTGTATACTGTTGTCTACCATATGGGATTATTTGACCCTGAGACATTTTTTGTTTTGTCAATACATATTGCTTATGTTATTGTAGTTGGTATACTGCATATTTCTGCCTAGACTGTTACGTAAAGTAGTTCAATCAAAATAGCTGAGAATAATTTAAGAAAATATCGAAATTCTAGATTGAAAGTATATTTTGGTGTAAAAAAGAATAGTTTGGTCCATAGTTTATATTTTATTGTGATACAGGTAACTCTTTACCCATAAAATGTCGAAACGAACGAGACAGTCTAAGTTCTTAGAAAATATAAATGATATTGGAGAAGAGTTTTCGGAAAACGAAATGTAAATGTCTGAATCTACTGATACTGACTATGAAGAGGAAAATGTTGTGATCGATTGTGGACGAAAAAGAACAAGATTACTCTCAAGTTCTGGAAAAAGTGAAGTAGAAATAAATGAACAAAATGTTGCGAATGATGGATCTGTTTGGGAAGAAATACAAGTAGGTGGCACTCCTGGAAGACTAACATTTTCAGGCAAGAAGTAGGCCCAACAGCATATGCAAAACAAAAGATTTTAGAAAAGCCCATGAGCAACCAAAAGAAAAAAGAAATGCGAAAAGATCTTTGCCTAACTCTGGTACAGATCTTAATCAACGTAAGAGGTATCAAATAGGATACTGTAAAGAAAATAAAACCAATAAAATTTGCTGTAAATGTAAAAAATTGTTTGCGGAAAATGTATGATGGACACACTCATATGTAAAAAATGCAATGAATAAAAACAATTCTTATTTTTTCCGTTTGTAATAGAAATTGTCAATATACTACTATGTATGATTATAATACATTATTTCCTTTCTAACATCCATATTTCATAAATAAAGGTAGGAAACATGCATTTTGGGTCATTTGACCCATTATGGTAGACTAGGTACCTATTAAAGTATTGGTATGATTACAATAAAGTAACTATACTTTCTTGTCATTGAAGTTACTTCTGATTAAGAACTACCCAATTGTCTAAACTATGACAAAAAAGAAACAAAATATTACCTTTATATATGGAGTTGATTTTGTCAATGACATGTTGGATTTGGTTTGTTGTGTATTGAGTGAGGGGCCGCCTGGGACAGGCTCCGCTGTTGGGGGGACAGTTCACATTTCTAACAATGTAATCCGGATCATCCTGAGGTCGTGCATTGCATATTGATAGATGTTTCTCCAGTCGCCTCACATAGCAAGTGCTGAAAGATATCATTTTCTTTTGAAAACATAAGGAAATATTTAAGTCATAAAAAAATATTTGAATGAAGTTGCAACTCACTGCTTTGGATCATTTGGACACGGGATACGACTGTCATCCTGCAACAAAGTTTTGGTGAGATACGGGCCGGTATTGTAAAGGATAAATGGGAGCCAACCACAGATTGTAGGATCTATTATCACATAATTTATTGAAATCAATTGCTTAGAACGAACATGGTTCTTTTTCTTCAGCCTATGGTCGTCCACAGCTGAACATAAGCCTCGTGGATTTGCGATATTATTTAACGGCTGAACATAAAGTAATGCTGCATTTTTCGTACTTGACATCCATCATCTTCGGGCAGCGGGTTATGTTCACCGCAGTATTGTTTTCCGGGTCGTACTGTCATTCTGCAAAGACGCTTTTTTCGGACTACGTAAAATTGACACTGAGGCTCCATAATTCTTCCTTAAATTATGTTCTATTTAGATTTACTGCTCAACGTAAATTGTAAACAATTTATGACAAATGCAAAAAATATACAAGTTGTCACAAAACTGTCACTGTGACACTGTGTTTTTCTTGGAATCTTAACAAGATTTTTAAGCAAAGCTATGCTTTTCTATATATAATTTTTTTGATTTCAACGTTGGCTATTATTTTATTTAACTTTCAAGCGGAGAGTAAAAAATATTGAGCGATGTAGCATTCTTTTCTGCTTTGGTTGATGACCTAAACACCTAAATATTTTTTTCTGACAAAAATCAACCAAAATTTAGTAAGCGGCTATCAACTGGCAATCTTAAAATCAACGTCAACAAAATTTGAGGTTAGGCATCGCATCATTTTGTTTCGCATTGTTTTTGTTACGTATTATGTAGTGTTTAGAAGTAAAAATGCACTCGCCGAGTAAAGATAGTGAAGATCCAACATCCATAAGTCCGCCAGAGTCGCAAGATGCCGGTAGCAGCAGCAGCTCCTCGACGGAAGCGTCGCAAACAAGACCGCCCGCCAAGCGCCCGTTTACAAGCACTGTTATAGAAATTTCGGATACTGAAAGTGACGATTCAGATGTATGTGCCGTTAATTCATATCAGGCATCAGCCGACGAGGTGAAAAGAATACGTGGAAGTAAGTCGTGTATTGACTTTCATACAAATAGAATTAATAATCATTCTACAAAAAACAATACGCGCGGGAATTTTGAAAATTCACAGAAAGGAGCAGTTTTTATTGTGTAATGCGTTAGTGTATCTTAATAAAAGATGTGTTTGTTTTCAGCCGAATACTCATCATCATCGTCGTCATCAGAATACAGCTCCGACTCGGAGGAGTCACTGGAGGATGACTCCATATTGATAGAAGACAAAGTGCAGATTAAAGTAGTCAAGAAGCAGCTCAACCCTCGAGCACACAGAATGGATGATCCAAAGTTCAATCCTACATTAAAGGTTCTTTAATATTCCCTTGGTTAAATATCACAGATCAGTTGAAATTCTTTAATGATTGCCATAATTATAGAAACAATGCAATTTTATGAAAATTATCATTTGTCATGTGGCTTAAGTTTTTTAGTAAGATGTTAATTATTATTCTATTAAAACGGAAAGTTCACAAAGCTTAATTTCAAAAGATGATTTTAAAATTTGCAGAGTGAAGAGTTAAAGACGAAATTAAAGAATCACTGGATAGAAAAGAAAGACTATTCTAATGAGCATGTAACATTGACATGTGACCCATTCCGCCTGTGCCTGCTGCATGAGCTGCTGGCCAACGAGGAGATCATTAACAACATTGTGGACGACATGAACACCATGGACTGGTCACGCAAGAAAATGGACCTCTATGAATTCCACCAAACTACTGATCTCTCCAACTTGACCTGGCAGAGAAGTATCCGGGGAATTTATGAACTACTTAAGACTGAAGTTATGAGCTGGGTAAGACACTTGAAAATACCAACTTTGATGTACTAAAGTCTTAATATGTTGGACGCAATGAGTGCATTTTGTGTGTTTGAGGTTTCGGAGGTGACGGGGCTGCAGCTGACGTCGGTTTCGGCCTCCTGCTCGCTGTACGGGCCAGGCGACCACCTGTTGGTGCATGACGACCTGCTGGCCGACCGCCGCGTTGCTTTCATCCTCTACCTTGCGCCACACGAGCCTCCCGCGCCGCCCCCCGCGCAGCCTCCCACGCCGCCCCCCATCGCACCCACCGCGCCGTCTTCCCCCGCGCATTGCGACGCCGCCGAACTCACGAATGGCGACAAACAGGTATTGAAACATTTTCTTTGATGCAGTTTGTGACCACAAACAAAATCAGTTATGAATTATCTTATACTCAACATATATTTGGTGATGAGTTTTAGAAATTTAAATTTGATACCTAGCATTCCCCGTTTTTACCTATGCAGTTCTATCTCCGGTAACTAGATACCAGCGTGTGGTGTGCAGGCGGCGGGCGTGCGGGAGGCGGGGCTGCGGGCGCGCGGCTGGGCGGCGCACATGGGCGGCGCGCTGGAGCTGCTGGCGCGGGACGGCGCGGGGCGCGCGGGCCGCGTGGTGCGCCGCGTCCTCCCGCGCAACAACATGCTCGCCTTCTTTAAGGTCGGACACGACTCCTTCCACCAGGTTAGTGCATTTACATGCTTTACTACAATACCTTACATTAGTTGCTCATGAAGTCGAGGTTTTTGTTCTGGTTCTCGATATTGTCGAATATTTGTGCGCGGTCGCAGGTGGCGGAGGTGCTGTCGCTGGAGCTGCCGCGGCTGTCCATTAACGGCTGGTTTCACGGACCCTCGCCCTCCCCCGCGCGCACCTCCCCGCCGCCCTCCCCCGCCCCCGCGCCCGCGCTGGTGGCGCCGCACTCGGACGCGCCCCTGCTGTGCCAGTGGGTGCAGGCGGCATACCTGAGGCCGCGGGTGCGCGCGCAGGTGCAGGCGCAGATGGAGAGCGCCAGCGAGGTCAGCCTGCACGACCTGCTGCTGCCCGACAAGTACCGAGAGCTGCTGGACGCCCTCAACCGGGCCGGTGCGTCCCCGACTGCCTGGCGCCGCCGCCTGCGCGGCACGGCGTGCGGCGTGACCGAGTGTGTGTGTGCAGACGTGGAGTGGGAGCAGGCGGGGCCGGCGGAGCAGCGGCGCTACCGGCGCGTGTCGGCGCGCTGGGCGGCGGGCGCGGGCGGCGGCGCGGCGCGCGACCTGCTGCGGCTGGCGGGCAGCGCCTCCTTCCTGCGGCTGCTGGCCGACTGCACCGACCTGCACCTGGCCGGCCACACGCGCCTCGAGCTGCAGCAGTGGCGCCCCGGGGACTTCACCGTGAGTACCGCCGCAGCGCAGCTGCAGCGCAGCGTAGCCAGTACTGAGCGAGTGTTGTGTCGGCAGCTGCTGCCGGGGCGCGCGGAGTACGGGCGCGCGCGGCTGGAGGCGCTGTTGTACTGCGGCGTGGCGCGCCGGCCGAGCGGCGGCGGCACCACCTATGTCAGCGTGGAGGAGGAAGCGGGTGGTGCCGGGGCGGCGGCGGGTGCGGGGGGCGCGGGGGGCGCGCTGCTGACAGTGCCGCCGCACAGCAACGCGCTCAGCCTGGTGTACTGCGACGCGGGCGCAGCCGGCTTCACCAAGTACTACGGCAAGCTGGCCGCGCGCCCCGCGGACCGCTTCTACCTGCTCGCCGGCACATACGTCGAGTGACCGCCGCCCGCACCGCACCGCACCCGCACATACACCCTTTTATTTTTATTAGCACTAATTTTACACTTTCAACGAAACATAGACGTCTTATTATTTTCCCTCAAACGTACTTATCGCATTTGGTTCATTACTTTCATACAAAAGAAAGTATCGAAGCTGTAGCTCTTAAAGTAATTGTTGTGTTCAGCCGAGCTGATTGTATTATTTATTATGTATTAAAATGTACACCGAGAATAATTAAGTATCTAGTTGGTGAAGTGGCGCGATGCCGCACCGGGAGCGAGACGTTGCACCGCGCAGTGACACACGCAGGAACAGCAACATGGAGAATTATATATTTATGCAATTAGTTATTAAGTAAATTACTTGTATCTTGTGTTAACGTGTGAGGTTAAGATAATAGGAATATGTTGTAAAGTTTGTGTTATATTCCGCGAGAGGCCGGAGAGGGGCGCGGCAGTGTGCAGTGGGCACTGGGCAGTGTGCAGTGGGCACTGGGCAGTGTGCAGTGGGCACTGGGCAGTGGGCAGTGGGCAGTGGGCACTGGGCAGTGTGCAGTGGGCACTGGGCAGTGTGCAGTGGACACTGGGCACTGGGCAGTGTGCAGTGGGCACTGGGCAGTGGGCAGTGGGCAGTGGGCCACACACAGTGCGGTGCGGACACACACTAAATTTATTATTTTGTATAATATGATACAAGATGTTATTTAAATAGATATGAATATTTTGTTGTAGAAATGTTAACAACTTTTGCCCCTCCACTAACTCGTGTCTAGACTGGCACATATCGCTGTCCCACTCTACCAGCTCGCAGGTCGCGGTACTATTGTACCGTGTCCGTGTATTGGCTAAGTTATACATAATTACGTGTATAATAGGTTATATGTAAGTTGCAAGCAGCGCGCGAGCTGCCTCAGCTCAGTGGACTGCGATAGTTAAATGTATTTTTGTACAGTAGCGAGGTAAGTACGAGCTTTCAGTGGAGTTGCGCGGGGCGGGGGCGGGGGCGGGGGCGGGGCTCTGTTCATACTGAACTACCAGTTTAACATTGATTGATTTTTTAAAGTTACTCATGTCTCTTTTATTGCCGAAAGATGTAATATATTATTTTTAAGTTATGGTGAACTGGTTTTATTAATAAAAGTACATCGGTACAACATCCTCTGTTGTAAATAATATCAAAGAAGTAATGAATATTATAATGTCTATACAAATAAAATATATGTTCGATCTACTGTTATTGAGAAGTATAAAAGCAAATATGCTGTAGTCCTAATTCTTTATTTTAAAACTAAGCATATCCAATTGTTACTTGTTTCGTAAGCTACAATTTGATACACAAAAAAATAAAGAAGTCGAAAAGTCGAAACTAAAAGGAGCTCTTAGTTTCGACACTTTATGGTGAATGTATATAAATGACGGTTAATAACCAGCATCTTAATTTTATTTAACATTGTATAGTTGCTGTAAAGTGTAGACATCTCGGTATTTCGTACACCGTAATAAATATTATATAATATGAACGAATCTTAAACAAGAGTATCTGAGTGTAAAGAGACATCTTTATGACTTCATAAGAATATAATTTGAAATTAATCTCTTATCTTATAAAATTGTGGCAAATGTCGGCCAATGAACATTTAGGAAGTGAGTGTTTATACAAACACTAATAGGAACGACGAGCGCTGGCAGGTCGGGTGGCATCTGGCGACCCCACGCACTTTACATGCGACTATAGGAGACCCACACTGTACTTAGACCCCGGCCCCCGCGCGCCACGTCACCCCTACAGGACGGATTTAAGGTCCACATTGGCAGGACCGAACTTGTTTCGTTTTATTGTGTAAATATTGTTCATTGATTAAATCCCAATTGAATTAGTTCTGTTGTTTTATTTGCTATCACACGTTCACACACCTAACTGAAATACACTCGTACAAAAACTAACTACATAAATATTATACACTCCAGAAGTGAGTAATTTTTTGCCGCATTCTGTACTAGTATTTTAGACACGGACGAATTACATAAAATAACTTAATTAAAAGAAAACAAACTCCTTTTGAAGTCGGTTTAAAATGAGTCAAATAATTACACATTTTGTAAGTACTATATGAGAGAAGAATTTGTGAGCATAGGGGGCGAGTGGCGGCGAACACATTCCGTAACATCTCATTAAACTAAGAGCGGCCTGCGGCACAGCGTCACCTCCACTTTGTGCCTCATCGCGCGTTTGCAAGACATTTATGCAGACTGCCTCTGCTGCAGCCCCGGCGGCGGCTTCCCACACAGAGTGCTGGCGACAGGACTCCCCACGTCGCTGTCATCTAGCGATTATTAAAAATATATGTATGGTAGAAAGAGTGTTTATTTGAAATAGAACCTCGAGCTCGTAAGGTTCATATCGATAATGTTAAATTCTAGTGAAAACAGAATTTGAAATGACAATTTAAAAATGAAATAGATATTTAATATATTTTGTGTGATTCAATAAGATCTAACCAAGTTGCTTTAAAGCACTTTTGCTGAATGCGAAAAAGCTTGTCAAATATAAGTGATATTTAACGATCCGAGCGGTGAACAAAAGTTCTAAAATGTCAGGCGGTAGGAGCAGCTGGCAGCAAGTGTCAGGAGACGGCAGGAGACGAGTGCGATCCGCATGCAAATATTTTTATGATATTATTTCCAAGCTGATCAGTTTTAATGCGTTCAATCCTAGATTAAAAAATGCAAAATATACGTAAGTATATATTCGATATAGATGACATGTGTTAGCCATATCTCATTTTCTTTCCCGCACAAGAGAGTATGTTAAAAATCCCTCTCAGGTTAATTTGCAGTCTTGTCATTGTTGCGACTTGTTGTCCAAATTATGAACAGTGAAGTGTTCGCTGAACACGTACGGCATTGTTGCCCCCCCCCCTGTTCAAGCGCGCCATTATGTACTCGTGCGCTCCTCGGGCTTCGCTCGCTCCGCTTTCATCTCGAGACATTGTTCTACTGCAAAATACTTCAAGATAAATGCTATTATATTCATTTGGCAACGCTCCCGAAAACGAAATAATACTATTTGCAGAAAGTTCTATTAAAATAGTGTCTTACTAAAAGCGAAAAAAAGAAGCAAAAGTGGCAAAGGAAGCCTGTAGCCATTCGAATAAAGTAAAATGCAGAAATGATTTTTGGTATAATTAGATGTCTACTAAATAAAACTGTATACGCGTTCAGTTTTACTGTACTTAAATCTGTAAGAATTTTTTCTCGTCGGTCGCCTAAACATCTTAAGAGAAACCGGTGTAAGTTGTTTTAATGAAGGTGTCACCGGCCGCCTTTCAGGATGGCAGCTAATGAAGCGCGGCCGCCCCGCACCTCACCACGGAAACTTTTACGAAAATCTTCTTAGCGCAGCCGCATGCCATTAAAGTGGACGTTAATAGCAAAAACATTTTTTAAGCACATTTCAAAACATTATGTCAAATACTGTCATCCTTTTATTAACTAGAAATATTAAAATCAGAATTAATTTTAAAACAAAAGAAGTGTCAGCATACACGGAAGGCCAACTGGTGGTTGCTAATTCCAACCACCAGCTTCGACCGCTTGAAACTCGTCAAGCACACAGGGACAGAGAGTATGTACGCAAGTATTGTTTTGAATTTACGCAGCCTGTAACGTTAACATAACATAGTAGCTTATGATTATTAGAGTGAATTATCGTAACTGTGCGACGATACTGGTAACGCGGCTGATTGCGATGGCAGGCGCTCTGGCGAGTGCAGCCTCACGCCGCGCACACTCAGCTTTACGTCCACTTAAGCGCTCCGGAAACACCACAAAGCCCTTAGTATTATTAATTATAGCGTCATTATCATATTGTGTTTGTTTAGAGACAATTATTCACATTTCTTATAAATTAAACATTTCGAGAATAAATCGTCGTGAAATATTATTTAATACTCTGATCTGTAAAATAGTCGCGGCTGCGAGCGAATTGCGGTTCTCTGTCGCAAGGAATATGAGGCAAAGTCGTTTGTGAGAGAGATATTCAAATCAAAGGTTCACCGACAATTATTTAGATGAATTCGTTGAGGGAAAGGTAAAGGCTTAGCGCCCGGACGCACGCGGCTCCAACACCCCTTGTTCGGTACAGTCGTGATGCAGTTCGTCATATACAGTGACTGTTTCCATTTCAGACTGACGAGGCCTGCAGGCGGAAAACGGAGCATCGAGTTACTAAGTGACTTCAACTACTTTACAATATTACGCCCCCAGTGCATGGATATTTTATGGTAGGTTGTACCGTGGGACCCGAACCCCTGTGTAAGGCGCTCGCACTCTCCCGCAGCCCCTGCCATCAGGCAATCTGTACACAACAGCGCCAATAGATGCTGCTCAGTATTTCCTCTTAAAAAAAAACAATAGTGAGTAGTCTATGTGTTTTTCCAGACTATCTTCTACATCTGTACCAAATTTCATCGAAATCCGTTCAGCCGTTTAGGCTACAAACTCTAACTAACATCAATCCATCCATCTAAACTTTCGCATTTATAATTTATAATATTAGTATGATTAAGTTGTGTGTAGGCAGTGTTTGGTGAAGTGACTGCACTCAAGCTTCTGCTGCACGAAGACGGAACATTGACGAAGGTCCTTTAGTTGTTATTGTAACAGCAGCGAGTGTTCAGCGTCGACTGATTAAAAAGTAACACAAAATATACAATTGTCATATTAGCGCTGCGGGAACTGGATTCATAATTGTATTTCGTTTAGGACATTTAATTTTTTTCTACACAATATTTTGTCTGGACGAAACAAATTTAATCCAATATTGTAATTCGTTAAAATCATTTATACATTTTTTTGTTATTTAAATCGGCCGAGCTTTTAGGCGCCCGGTCGAAGCGAGCTTTTAAAATGAATGGAAAAACAACGAGGGCTTTGTGGAGTTTCATAATTACCGAATGGTTGAATCATTGAATGTAAGCTTTTACCTACATGTTAATATTAATTTACTTTAGGGAAAACAATACCTACGTTTAATGACTAGTGGCCGTGATGAAGACGAGAGGCGTGGGGCGGGGGCGCGGGGCGCGGGGCACCTTTGTTGTAGTACCTTGTGTTGCTATTACCTTTAAAGTAGACCACTTCGTTTCCTTTGCACTGAGTATGAACATTTAAAAATGTTATAAAACGGCAATAAAATTTGGAGAGGGGTATGAGTGCGCGGGCCGCACAGCCCGGCGCAATATCGCCGAGCAGCGTCCGCTCCGCCGCCGCTACCAGAAGCCGATATTAACTTATAACAAAACCCTCGCCGCCGCTAAACGATATAAAAGATGAAATTTATCTTCTATGTCATTTAATCTGTCCGTTATGACACGGGAACTCCTGCCGTTTGCGGGGAGTGCGAGGAGTGCGGGGAGTGCGGGGACAGCGGGGACGGTAGCCACACGCTCAGTGCTCCTGAGTTTGCGTGGCTCCCAGGGTCTTACTATATCGCACTCTCTCCGTTTTATTCCTTATCATAATACATCAACATTGCTATTGGCGGATACCTTTTAGATATAAGGTATACTTTTTTGTCTTTAAGATAGTACGAAACTTGTGAAGAGCCACAGCAAAGCAATTACACTGCTTCGTATGAGACGAAGGTCTCCGAACTCCGAAACTTTTACGTTTTATTATCAATTCTCGTAATGTTACAGCTGTTTATTCAGTGCAAGTATGTAGTAAAATATAAATGCGGGGACGGTTACGAGGCAACTCTAGTATTTTTATATAGATGTCATTGAATAAAACAAAATGACTAAAATAAAACAGCTATTTTTTCTAAACATATTTACATATTAGTGCCCCGCTATTTGCTATACACATTATTGAACTGAAGCGCTTGCTATCTTTATTTGACCACTAACAGTGAGCAATAAAGTCTATAATGCCTTGTGATAAATGACAATCGCCTCGAGTAGGATGTAACAAATTGTAGTTGCTACAACGTGTGTGTAGGCCCAGCTCCGAGCTGCAAGTTGTCGCGCTCGCTCTGTTCTATCATAATGTACCTATTGTGTTATTGTAACGGTCAACCTTTTCCTTTCTAAAACTTTCATATGTTGAGTCTTAATAGTTTATATATAATTTTAATTGAATTAAAATAAAATCAATTAAAAACGCTAATCAAATGCTCACCTACTAAATGTTGTTTTTGTAAACGTTAAAAAGGTGAGCAATCACCATCAAATAACCATTACTCTGCTGTCGCTTAACTTGAGTAAATTAACTTAATTTACAAATAATTAACAGAAAATATACAAAGAAACTAACATTTAAACCACATTATAATTACTAAATTAGGTTCCGGCAATGGGTAAAGATGCTGTTAAAAACTAGAACTCTCGTAACTTCAGTTTTAACTGTGCAGCTTAACTGTCTTTTGTTTATTTTTTTAACTAGCGTATAAAAACTGATGGTGTGTAGTGGCGTAGGCTTTAAGATCCACAGAATTTTGTCCAAGAAATGCCAATCAATAATAACTAATTTAATAGTAACTTATGAAAATACAAGTACGTGTGGGGCTTACGATGGAAAGTCGTTATGTTTTGTAAAGAGTGGCGCCTTCAGAGAGCCGCTCCAAATTGATTGAGTGACATACGCCGCATACAGAGCGGGCCGTAGCGCCCCCGGCCGCGCACCGAGCCCGCACCGAAACAACTCATACACGAGATAATCTCCCGTTTAGCGACACACAAGGCAGGCATCGACTAACGCATCTATTATGTAATTATAATTAGTAATTACGAGTCCTAATCAAATTGTGATTTCATTTATAATTTTCTTTTTTCCAAGCATTTGATACAGCTACGGTAACAGCTACGGCTACAGCTACAATTACTGACATTGCTACGGCTACGGCGACGGCTACAATTACTGACATTGCTACGGCTACGGCTACGGCTNNNCTACGGCTACGGCTACGGCTACGGCTACGGCTACGGCTACAATTACTGACATTGCTACGGCTGCGGCTACCGTAGCAAAGATACAGATAATAAAAATCAAATTATCAATGAAATGGATTTCGGTAGCATTTATGTTTTCTATTTCTTGTTATTTTACATTCTTAGAATACAAAGAAAAATAACTACACAATGAACAAAGTGAAGTGTTGTAAATTGCTTTGCGCTTTCCGTACAGAGTTGTGGGTGAGTGGTTTCTAGTCGGTATCGGCGGAAGGAGTAACTGATGACGACTAATTGATTCTTAAAACGCTTTTTGTAAACTCCTGCCCCCCCCTCACTCCGCCCCCGCGGCTCCCCGGCAGCTGCAAATAGAAAGCTTTCATTCGTTTTACGACAAAAAATGTTAACACACATTTTCTGTGGGCGAAATATAACTGGAACGTAAACAATTGAACCTACGTATATAATGTAATGTACCTGTGGGAGGTTTTTAAAATTTTAGTGGCTTAACAAAATCCGCACTTTCCTTCTAGAACCTCACCTTTCAGTGCACTTACTCGTACAATGGTATTGTTCAGCGCCGGCGCTGCATTGTGCACGCTGCGGCGGCCCACTGCTACGCTCATTGATATGCCGACGGGGGGTGCGCGGGGGGTGCACGGGGGGTGCACGGGGGGCGCGCTCCATTACGCTGGGCTGTGAGTCGCGTCGCTTTACAAAGGCGGCGCGAGACAAAAGAAGTCGGAACCCTAATGACGCGCCATCCGACGCCGACGAGTTTGTGCTCCACGCCCACTAACCTATAGACCCCCCTTTCCGTCACACTACACTCCTCATTATATTTCTGTTATACGAACATTCGTTTTTGTGTTATTATACATTTACAGTTCAAAGCTTCAAAGTATGAGTGAAGTCGCACGTTCTGTGAGTCGACGGCGCAGCTGATTGTTATAGCCCGACTAATGCCGACGTCGAGGTTACGGCGGGTACGGGCCGACGTCGACGTCCACCCATAGACGTTCTTTGGCTATTAACAAAAAACGTCGCCCCGTATTGAAAGTAAATAAAGACATCAATATATTGCTGCACTCTCCTCTACTACTACTCTGCTCAATCGATCACGCTACCAATCCTTTTAGGTTTTAAAATGTCTCGTAAATGTGGAGCGAGCCCGGGCACGTGGCCGCAAATAGTTAAAGCTGCATCTCGTAATGCGGTGCGCGGACAGTAAACTTAGTGCGGCTCTAAACGCGCTAAATGATAGCGCGACGCTCGTAAAACACGTCGTAAAGCGAGCCTGGAGCCGGCCGCGGCCAACTGCCCGCCGCACCCGCCGCACCCGCCGCGCCCGCCGCGCGCACCGCAATAAATACATTTTCTGTTTGTTAACATCCTGATTTTAGTTACGTTTTCTAATAATATTAGTAACTAGCTATTACTCGCGACTTCGCCCGCGTGAAAAAATATAGCCTATGTTACTCACGGATAAATTACCTTTCTAACGGTGAAAGAATTTTTAAAATCGGCCCAGTAGTTTTTGAGTTATTTCAATACATACAAAAATACAGAAATACAAATATTTCCTCTTTATACTATTAGTATAGATGAAACTTTTGATTGTAATAATAATTGTTAAAGCAGACTAAGTGGGAACAAAAAATACTCAACTGTATAAGAATTCGAAAGAACGAAACATTAAGTTTTACTCTTAAAGTTAAAACTTTCAGACACGACTATCATTAATCATTAACGCGTATAATTTAAAAATGACTGAAAGAGTTATCCAATTTGAGAAAAACTTTAAAAGTTTCGCCCCGAAGCGAGCTGGCTATTCAAGTGTTAAATGCGTCGCCCCCCCCCGCACTCCACCGCCGCCCCGCACCCCGCACCCCGCACCCCGCGCCTCCGCATGCCAATTCTAAAGTTAGAGCTCTGGGAAGTTTTATATTTACTATACATTATGCGACACCGGGACTCCTACAGACAGCTCAGTCGGCGCAGTCGGC
>LD688943.1:2977550-2991037 GCA_003118335.3 Papilio memnon
GCGCAGTCGGCGCAGTCTGTGGCGCTGCTGCAGTAATCATTTTTTGGTAACAGTAGACAAGAATTAATTTGGCGGCGAATGTTTGCTTATGGCTCATTTCTTGCTCAATAACTTTATTAGAAATTTTAAGTTCACGGAAATTTAAGAAAGGTTTAATATTGAAGCTTTCCAAATCAAAACTTGGTAAATTAGTCTTGCGGTCACGGTTAACATTGGGTTTGGTATTTTCTAAAAGTCATACGACTGAAGTAAACTATTATAATAGTTTAGATAACACAAACACTTATGGGTATTAAAAGTATCAATTTTGTCGTCTGACACCGTGACACCGTGACACCGTGACACCGTGACACCACACACCAGATAGAGTGACTAGGCACCTGCAGGCGGTGAGCGATTTATTTCGTGTTAAGTGTATAAGGTAAGGTAAGTTATGTAGACAACAACTCGCGGATGGTAAATGAAAAATGAAACAAATCATGGCTTCGAATAATCTTTTATTAGAGTAAATTAAACTTCATAGGAAGCCGTTCAATGTACATAAACTCCACTAATTAAATACAATTACTTAATACGACTAAGAATTAGTTGCACTAACTATAACGTTATGACATGTACGGTACAGGTGGCAGCCCCACTCGCCCGGCGCCGGCGCCGGCGCCGGCCGGCCACGGCGCGCAGCACAGCGCGCAGCACCGCACGCGTGGCACACTTAACACTAATTACAATTTAACCCTAGAAGGTGACAGGAGCTACATTTGTACGTAAAGATTAGTAACAAACTAGTTATTTAGTTAATGACAAGGAACATAGGATAAACTGAAATAGGAACTAGTGCCGCCGTTGTACCCGCCGCGCCGCGCCGCGCCGCTCCTGGCGCGCGGGCGAGTGCTCGGCCGTAACAGTTACAGGTTACAGACTAGTTAATTAACTTTAGATACATAGACGGATAAACAGCAACACAGCAGTATGTTCAGTTGTCAGTTGACGGTCGATGTGGGCTGGATCGCGCGCTGCTGGCCTAGGCCGCCGCGCCCTGCAAGCCCTGCCCGCCCTGCTCGCCTTGTCCGCGCGACGCACCTCGCCCGTTAGTCTCTGTTGAAAATAACAAAAATTAATTTCTACTTAAGAACAATTTCTTTAACAACTACCAATGATGAATTACTTCCAATGGGACATCCTTGGAGTTGCTATAGTAAATGTTCGAATGTGCATAACATTAAATTGACTTTGGTGCGAATGAAACGTCGCTTTGTAACTGAATGCTAATGCTGAAAGTTAATTTACACACATGTTGACAGCTCCGGTGCTGGGATACAGATGTTATTTGTTATTACTTTGCTCGCCTCGTCTCCCCCCTCCGCGCCCCTCCACGCTTCAGCCGACACTGAACAAACGTGTCACGTCACGTCACGTCACGTCTCGCACGCAATCTGCCACATCTCGCAGCGAATTGACACATTTTATCGGTTATTTGCGAGCGGCGAGCGCCACATGCGATATAATCACGTCATGTTTGTGTACGCGAGGAGAATGCGGTGTGCGTGGGGGGGGGGAGGCGCTTTCACTTTCGTCGCACGCCGCGCCCCGCACCCCGCCTCTAATGACCCCTGCGGCGACTGCCTTCGCAACTTGTGCGTTTCAGTTACTGAATGGAATCAAGAACTTTAAAGTTGTTTGAACTAGTTTTTTGGAGATTAAATACGATTATTAGTAAATTAAAATTAAATGTTCTTTCTCTAGTGTTTTCTCAAAGCATAGCGTAACTAACGTAACTATACATAAAAAAGGCTGAACTTAATACGTACTATTGACATTAATATTTCAATTCGTTGTTAAATCAAGTAGTGTTTTGTATCGTGCATAACTGATAAAATAAGTATAAAGTTTATGTGAGGCAGGTACTTCATACAACAGCTAGTTATAAATAATCGAGACGATGTCTTTTGGTTAGGTGCGGGGTGCGGGGTGCGGGGCGGCGAGAGCGCGGACCTCCAATCTCACCGATTTCAATTCTAAATTGTTTCATTATAGACAACTCCAATTTTAGGATAGCTTAGTTCTATTTCATGATTTTAATATAGTTAAGTAATTGTTTGTTAAATTGTGTTTTCTTATATACTGTTTTGAAACATGGTGTTAAACGTAAATACGTAAATAATTAATACAAAGCACAATCATTATATACAAATGTACACAATTACTACAATACATACTAATATCATAGAGGTAAGAAGAGCTACGTAACATATACAGTAACACATAAGGGAATCGATCACTATTCATTTACTTAGAACAAAATTACTATGTTATTACACAAAATGTTTTGTTATACTAAGTGAACATTTAAAAGGACACACAAAACACAAATCCTATGTTTAACTAACAATGAGAAGTTCTAAGCCACGCTGCCCTCCACTGCTTGTCTGTCGTGACAACCGACGTGGCTCGGCAGAGTGGCGAATGAAGGAACATCGAGACAGACAGACAGAGGATAGAACGAGAGGCGAGTGCGACAGGTGGCGCTACTGTGCAACGGGCAGTGCAGAGAGGTGGCGCGCGTGGAAGCGGCAGCGCCACACGGCGCGGTTACCGTGCTCGTCCATAGTGACGACGTGTATGTCTGGGAGCCCCTGCGCGCGCTTGCCCCACATGCCGCGCAAGTTCGTCCAGCCCGGCTCCCGCTTCCAGTAATAAGACCCTGTTGGTTTGTTTCGTCTTTTTGTTAGTTTTCACATTCGTCGTTTTAGGTAATAACTTACCATGGTTGTCTGCTCGCTTCACTGAAGCACGAGCACCATAACATTGCCTAAACGAACACTTTGTAACTTTGTGAAAAAATGTGTTAATAGTTAATGGGTCATAATGTAACAACCCTTCCATATCAAAATACTTAATGTAGCTATGTATTGTAATGTTATAACTGAATTTGTCATAAAATGTAATTTAAATCTAAGTTAATTGAAAGAAATAAATTGTCTAATGGCCGACTCGTTTCTGTCCAATTGGTTTTTAAGTTTTGGGATTGCCTGACGACGCCTCGGTTACCTTACGCCGTATAAATTGAGCGAGCAGTCGCGCCGGCTGCGGGCCGCCAATCAATTGTAAAAACGCCTAAGCCGCAACAATTAGTGCGCGGGGAAGGCGCGGGGAAGGCGAGTATTGCCTCCTCTCGCCCCCCCCCCATCTCTGCGCATGCATCGGGTCATTTGTTTCCAACGATTCAATTTAAAACGCCAATTTGTTATAAATCTTATGACCTATCCATAAATTTTGCAATAGTTCGACGTTTATTTTTTAATTATTCTACGTTTGACGATTATGAAGTACCTATAGTCATTTTTGCTTAGTTTTTTTTTCCAGGAGCATTTTTTTATCTTATTTCTTTTGTGTAGTATATATGTGCATAAGATGAGACCTCCGCGGGCGCGAAGGTCTATTAGCGGTCGAGCTTACCACTGGCGTAGGGCTGTTTGACGGGCCGCTTGCCCCAGGCGCCATGTAGAGCAGACCACGCCTTCTTCTCCGGGTTCTCCATGACGTCCTTGTCAGCCGCCTCCTCAACCTGCGGCCAAATATCCTGTCAGCTCTGCAACAAGCTACCTTACACCGTGGTCCTCGACACCGGCGGTAAGGCCATGGCGGTGAGGCAGTAAGGCGCGCGACACTCACCTGTCGGATAGGAACGACTGATTCTACTGCCATTTCGTAATCTTCGATTTCGGGTTCGGTCACTGTCCTCTTGCCCCAGGAGCCGTGGAAGTTAGCCCATTTCGACTGATCGACAAATTTGTATATTAAACTTATTGTACGAGCTAAAACAACATATGCATAATTAACAATACTTACAGTCGGGGATCTTTTGCCCCAGGCGGAGCTCATGTCGTGCCAGCCGCGCTTGCCCCACACCGAGCTCATGTCTTGCCAACTACGTTTGCCCCACGCCGAGCTCATGTCTTGCCAATTACGCTTGCCCCATGCGGAGCTCATATCCTGCCATCCTCTCTTTTCCCACGGTGCCTGGTTCATTTCGTTCGACGCTCGCTTGCCCCAAGCCGTGTTGAGATCTTGCCATCCCCGCTTGCCCCAAGCCGAGTTTAGATCTTGCCAGCCCCTCTTCCCCCAAGCCGAGTTCAAATCCTGCCAACCCCGTTTGCCCCATGCCGAGTTGAGGTCCTGCCAGCCGCGCTTACCCCAGGCGGGGTTGAGGTCCCGCCACGCGCGCTTGCCCCACACGGAGCTCATGTCCCGCCAGCCCCGCTTGCCCCATCCACCGCCGCCGTGTAAGCTGGACCACGCTCGCTTTTCTTCTTCAGTTAATTCTAAATCAGCATCCATCTACAAAAATAAATAAATAAATAAATAGAATTTTTATTGCCACCAAATAAAAAACTACATAAGACATTTAAAACACAAATAACCTTAGAGCTAGTATAAAAAAAGAGAGAAATGTGGCAAAAGGTGGCTAGCTCAGCTATTGCAGGGACGGCGCAGGCCGTTACTGCGCTGATTTTCACCTAGCCCCTTCACACATAAGTACTAACACATATGTAGGTAGGGTGACTTAACCTAAACAGACATTACTTAAAGATAATAAAGAAATAATATATTAAGGTCACAATTTTAACTTTTTTTAAAGGCTAGATAATGATTTTAATAGATACTTTTAAAGAAAAAATCAAAAAATAATATAGGTTCAAGCTTAAATTATAATTAAGTGTGCATACCAAACTGCTTCATAGTAGTTAATAAGTGAGGTGGTAATGCAAAGTAATATAATATAATAGCATAGTGACTTTTGGTCTTATCTTAAAAGTATCTCTTTACAAACTGCGCTTTGTGGGGTATGTGATATATCGTATTTGTAACGTTGCTTTAAGTTTAATAATTAAGTTGCCTGTGAACCAAATAGGAATAATAATTGTGTAACAACAAAAGGTTTCCTCGCAGCGCAGCGGCGAGTCCTCGGCCTACATGTTTCAGTTTACTAAAGAAAATATTTGTACAATTATTAAAAAGTAAGTAAACCTGCGTTACATTGCAGTCAATGACGCTTTCATTGTGTTTGATGTTTCTGTTTGTGTGGACTGCGTCTGGCCGCTTTTGAGCCTTTGTGTCGGCCGCTGCCGGCGGGGGTTCGCAGGGCGCAGGGCGCGCGGGGCGGGCCGCCACTTAGTGCCGCACCACTTGGCGCGAGAAGTTGTTTTGTTCAATTAAAACGATCCGATAGAGAATGTTAATTACGCGTTAGGGCGCGTCGCGACTGTGCGCGGTCCGCCGATGTATTGGGCGCAATTGTACCGTGCTCGACTTCTTTCTATAAATGAGCGTTGTGCTCATCGTACTGATGGTCTATATTTAACTCCTAATTAACATAAATCGATGTTGATACGAATATTTTCTCGCATGTTTTCGTGTTAAGTTGTCGTGTCAAACCGCTGTCGGTCAGGCCGCACCTTTACCCCGCTCCCGCTGCAAGCCGCGCCGCTCTCAACATCGCCTTCACTTGAGCAGTCGAAGTGATCGACTCCCCCCCCTCCACCCTCCCCGAACGCCAACAATACATTTGTAAAATGTGAAATGGAGCGAACAATGAAACAAACATTCTTGCGACCTATTTACTGAAAAACATAGTGGGTTTAGGTTTTGAACAACCTGAATAAAGCTATAATTTCCGAATGTCTGAAAATGTGGATATCTCATTACCTTTTTGAAGGTTGTAACAGTTGACATAAGATTTGATCCATTAATATAAATTAGTAATCTCACATAAACTGAATTTCCATCAGTAACTTATAACTATACCATACTTATATGTCACTTCACACATTTTTATTGTATTTGATATTAATTTGTGTATTGTACTCAACACTTCACATCAAATAATAGCAATAAAAGGGTCCAGTTATAATTCACTATTAACCCTTTACAAGTTATGTCGTCGCCGAAAGTAATAATTTCAGTTTGGGTCGTCGTAAAAATGAGTACGCTATGACAGGGAGGGGGAGGGAGCACGGCCGGTCGCCGCCGGCTGGTCCACTTCCACAAACGAAAATTAAACATTAACTTAATTTTAAAATGCCATTTCGGTTAGCCACTTGACACTAAGTATGTTATCAAGCGCAGGATAGGCCGTTACTATTTTTCAGGTCACACGTATCCTCTCCTCCCCGCTCGATAACGTGCTAATTGTCTGGAAACGCCTGAAACTTGACCTATTAAATTTAATCTCTTTTCGAAACGCGATCCTCGGATCACTATCCGGCCACTATAACTATACAGAATCCTCATAAAGACGTCGGGCCTCGATAATGTCTTGTATAAGAAAATGGTATCACAAGAAAAGCTTTTATCTCTAAACTGCTGATACGAGCGAATGCTCCAACAATTTCTTAAAAGAGAAATCAAAGTGTAAAGAGTCATCGACCCGAGGACGTGATGGCACATCGGTTGCGCCGGCTACAGGGCGGGGAGCGCGCCGGGAGCGCGCGGCGGTCTGCCGTGCAGCAGGCCACCGGCAGCAGGCCACATGCCACGCAGCAGGACTTCTCGATATCGTGTCTTAAGCTTAACATATTCATACGAACTCATAAGTCCGTACAACTGCATCGCCACGGTCTATTGATCCCACAGACTAGTTTTTGCTATACTGAACTTTCAATAACTTGACTATTTGAACTGTATTGCGACGACCGTTAAGTGTAGGCAACTATAAGTAAGTATATGATTCAGGCAAAGTTTTGTCTACAAAAACACGTGGAAGTTTTAGAAATTTGCTGTAGAAATTTGGTATTCGGTAATAATTTTTTTTGCAAAAAGTCTCTTTTCCTTTTATGTGTAAAACATCACATAAATTTGCAGTATGTTTACGAGTAGGATACAGCCGCCATATGAAACACCGCAACAAAACAAATCGAGAGCGATACTGTGGCCAGAGGGTTGATAAGGCAAATTGAAATATAGAACCGCTTGTCGCGAGGTGACGTCGGCTCCCATCGCACCGCGACAGATAGCCTGTTTAGGCTAACATTACGATGTACATAAATGTCTCCAAAGATCCAAGACTTTCATAAAACTTTACAAATGGTGCTTTTCTTCACATCCACAGCGGGGTATATTTCTATGTATCTATTTATTTATATTAAAGTGCAAAATATATGCGGTGATATTTAGCTTAATGCTGTAACAAAACATAATTTACTAGGCTAATGTCTGGGCAGTTTTATTTATGATCGCAGGCTATAAGTTTGATGTGTGCCGTAACGCGCGGTAGCCACACTCTCTGAGCAGTTGGCGGCAAGGCGGCGGTATGGCGCGCCCTTATCTCTCCGCCGCAACCCTCGCTCTCGGCCCTCGGCCCTCGGCCCTCGGCTAGGTTTGCATGTTTGTTTGTTTGCCGAGGGACGCACGCCCCCGCCCCCGCCCCGTCTTGTGATACTCTCAGATATTACACGGTCGGGATTGTATTGAACATTTAATCTTCGAAGTTGTTTGTACGTCGTCTACATACAACGTTTTTGATGAAACGTTTTGTATACTTTGCTAAATTTGACGATAGATTTACTTTTGAAACGTGTACTCGCGGTTAAGTTAAGTGAAGTGAGGTGATATGTATAGGTGTGCAAGTGCAGTGCGATGACGGCTTGCCTGTGTCAGTGCCTCGTCCTTGCGGTCCTGCTCGGCGTCTAACGCGGCGTCCAGCACGGCGTCCTGTGTGCCGTCCAGCGCGGCGTCCTGCGCGGCGACCGGCGACGCCAGCAAAGCCAGCAGCGCCGCACACGCGCACACCGCGACCACACACGCGCGCATCTGCAACAACACATTGTTATACAACATGAACACTTTTAGCGTTCATTTTCTTTAGTTAAGGACAGATAAACTTGAAGGTCGAGTCTTAGGTCTATCTCGCTAAACCTTCCGAGCTGCGTGATGGCGCTGTGCGACTACCTCGCAGTGTCACCCCGCGTGTCCCGCGCAGCCGTCGCCGCAGCCGCCGCCGCTGGGGCGAAGCGGCGAAGCGGCGAAGGTAAACATAACACGTATTTAATCCACGCAAACATTGCCGCTACAATTTGCAATTTCTACTTCTTTGTGCGAGTCCATTTTATTTAGTTAGGACGTGTGTTGTGGTTCCATTAAGCGGCTCCATCGAGCTACACGTCTCGAGCATTCGATTTCACTTCTACTGTTTGTCCAGGTGAACATCAACTTCGTACATTCTTGAACTAAGGTAACTAGGGTCGATAAGAATGCGGCATTGCGATTATAATTAGTTGAGTTCATTGTGTCCGTTGGATCGATCATCGATATGATGTTGTGCTAAGTCTGAACTACAATTGTTCGCCTATTATAACTATTATAACGTGAGAATCTCAGTACGTTGCACAAACGCGGCACGACGTTGTACAGAGCCGCTCCCGTCTCTCTTTAATTTGTTTGCTAAAACAGCAATTGTTTGCGAACAATGAATAGCCGCGCTCTGCTCTTTCTTTCATCTAAATTGAAAACGTACAAGAGCTTCGCGTCGCGCTCGCGGCTGCACTAACTGCAATACGCTGCAGCGGGCACAATGCTGAAGGGCCGCTCTACGGTACTTTACATTGTATTATTTTCCTAGATAAACGAAACGTCATATTTGTCAAAGATGCACAAAATTAAAGCTCAATTAAAAGACAAAATATTTATAAATCGTCCTCATATTATTGATCTAATATTTATTTTGTCGTTTTCAACGTATCCGACATAAAAAATTAAAACTCATGTGCACCTACGCTCACTAACTACACTATTATAAATAAACTTATCAAAAATGCCTTCAACACATGTCTACATCCGAGTCGTATTGTGATGTCCGGGCAGCGGACAGCGGACACCACGCAAACTACTCCTACAACTAACTTAATTAATTAAGTGCGTAGCAAACAACGGCTGTGCTTTGCTCGATAAACTGCCCGCCGCTCGCCGCCCGCCGCCCGTCGCCCGCCGCCCGCCGCCCGCCGCCCGCCGCCCGCCGCCCGCCGCTCGCAGCCGGCAAACTGTTTACTCTGTATTTCATCCGTATTTCGCTACATTCATTATTTACATCGATTGGTTAATCAAATGTTTGCATTCAATCCGTTATTACTACCAAATTATAGGAACGTTTGTTCGTAGCATATTCATAAGTTGTGAGTAAACATAACTATACGTCGAGCGCGCGGTGTCAGGCCGGCGTGATGGATGTGTGTGATGTTTGCCCTGGCCTAGTGGCTGGGCAGGATCACTTGAGAATGTTTAGCTTTAAGCAGATTATCGCATTAGTCTCCCCCGCCCACTTTCCCCGTCTGCCTTCTCTAATGGGAGGGGAAAAGCGCAAATGTGACAAGTTTTCTAGTAAGTTTTCCTTCAATGTCGATATCTTGCTATAAATTTAAACGTACCCGGACCAACAATTCATTTTCTTATTGTGACAAAGTACGTAACACATCGTACACCTGAAATAACATAGGCATATTTATATTTAAATTTCGGTCGAATCTCCAACGAAATCAGAAATTGTTATAATTTCACAAGTATTGAATATGTATAACGTCGCGGAATTTTGCGGCGGCGAAATTTTCACCAAAAATTGATGAACCGTGTTACTGATGTTATGAGATATTTAGATAGATATTTCATTGTCTCCGGCGCGAGCACGCGTACAACGACCGATAAAAGTTACGATGCTAATGATCTACATTCGGAATTGATTTCTGCATACCAGTAACTTTAAGTTGCCCAAATGATCGCCGGAATTCGAAAAAGATGAGATGATGCACTTTAAGAAGAAGAAGTTTAAATTATCATTCGTCTCACTGTACTTGTTAATTTATGTCATTTAATTCTAACGAAGAGATATAAGCACAAGTCAGGTTTCAGATAACATTGTAAGTATCAAGTTAGTGCTTGTTAAGTTGTAAGTTAAAGCAGATACATACTTAATGTTTGGCGGAACAATGTGAACGTGTGGCGTGTTCGCAGTCAAGTGCCGCCGCGCCATTGACTTCACACATAATTTGCGACACTTTGCCCATTGCCTTGTTTAGTTATTGATAGTTTTAAGTATGTTCGAGTGGAGCGTATACCAACATTGTAAAACTCTCGTTGTCTACTTTTCGCTGGCGCACCGACTTGTCAGCTTTATTTTATTTTTCCTTACTGTTTGCAATTTCTATTCTATTTATAACACAATTCACTACTGCAATACTTAATACACCGGAAATTAGCATTTCTAAACAAAGGTGTACTTGAAAAGTCGGAATAAGAACAATGCGTCAATGAAGGTACACAATCAACAACAAGCACAATATGCATTATTTTAAACAACTGCTGTATTGTTATAAAATGTATAATATTATATTTTCCTGCGGGTTATTTGTTTTTGTTGGTAAGTTTACTGCAACAAACGAGATTTTTCTGTATTTGCTTCAGTGAGACTTCGACTTCAAACATTTTAACTAGATCGTAATGTAGACCTCCTGAGTATCCGCTGCACTGTGCCACTTGTGGGACTCGGTAACGTGTTAGCGTGACGTGACGTGTCATGAAATGTCACGAGACGTGACGTGCTATGACGCGGTGTGACGCCTTGCGTGATCAGCATGGCGAGTGGCAACTTGCGAGACAACGACGAGGCGGTAATTACGACATTTCGTGACGAGAGTTCATTACACAACAATCCATTGAGTGACAGCAGAGGGCAGCACATTCCTCCCGCAGCAACACAACCTCCTTTACCCCCGCTGTGACGGACTCTTTCATAGCTTTGGTATCGTTTATACAGAATGCCTTAGTAAAGTCAAAAGGTCATTTTAATTTCATTAAATATTATAAGGACCTTCGCCGTATTTGACACGAGAGATGACATATCGTGTCGTGTCGCACTGGCAGGACGGCACCGCTTATTTACAGTCTGTGTGAGCACGGCGCGGGGCCCGCTACACGGCACGATTATTTTTTGTTTACGCTTTACGTGCTCGAATTGTTTACGTTCGCAAATTAAGTAAATTTGTATGCGCGGTCAGCCGGTGTGTGGCGACATCGCCATGTAACGCGCAATGACAGCTCGGTACCAGATGGTGCGTTACCCTCACATCCACCCCCCGTCCCCCATACCCCAGAATGATGTTCAGCGCAAATGTTATTTCACAACAAAAAAAAAACTTTCTGAATAACACAAGGAAGCAGGTATCGTCTGCCAGCTTATATTCCACGCTGAAGATATATTAAGTCGTGGCTCAGCGGTGAACAATTCTCGTCGATCACCGTCGCCTGTACTGTACGAATCTTAAAGAGTAATTCAGTATTTACTCTTGCGGTAGTCCGCAAGTCCATTGAAACATATAAATCAATCGTTTTTCGCAATAAACTACATAAAAATGTATACCTTGTATCACTCTCAGCCTGTCTCGAATTGTACATAAACAAATGAATTCCAGACCGGCAGCAGCTCCCTGGGGAACTAGTTGCAAAGTTAGTCGCACGCGCGGCGCGAAACTTACAAAGCTGCGGTCGATGTATTTGTGTCTAATTCTATCTGCTAGTTTCATCTTGTTGAAATAGACCACCTCGTACGCGTGCTGGTATAGTTGCATATTATGTAGTTAAGTTATTTGAGTAAACAGTTAAAATTAAATTAAGCGTTCACTTATAAATTTTCAAAAGTTCTCACATAAAGTGTGGAGCCGCAGGCGCGGCATGCAACCGCCTGGGAGCAGTCGCGGCGAGACTGTCACTTACTGAGCGTAAATAAATATAAACGCGACAGGATGAGATGAATTTCCGACCCTGATGAGTTTAAGCATCGTAACGTCGTCAGGTAAATTGATTCGCGCTGCCGCCGGCTCTGCGCGACCCCTGTCTCACTGCCGACAGCTTTCCTCAAACTCTTCTACGTAAAACGTAGACTAACTCTTAAACATGTTAACAACGCGATGTATGTTGTGGCGTATTATCGACGATAGCTCATTTGAGTCAAGGAAACAAAAGTGGTTTGAACATAGTTTTGGTTGGCGAGTAAACTACACATCATAATTCTTAAAATATTGTGTTTAGACCATTTCTTACGAAGATGTAGAGTAGGCACTTGTTAAACATGTAGCATCCACAGCAGCGGCTGCCGCGAGCGACACACCTAGATAGACTCGAGCAGCTGCTGGACGGACCACATTCCGAAAATAAACACCACCGAACTAGAAATCGTTTAACCAACAATATGAGGACTGACTCTACAGATGAATGTAGGTAACTGTTTCTATTTTACAATGTTCCCTTGTTGTCAATTCACTTGTGACATTGTCAAAATCATCTATTCCGGAACTTGTTTAAATACGAAGTATCGGCGGCATTTACTTCAACCCAACTTCGATCCGATCGGAATAAATAAAATATAACCTGCTCTCCCCCCCCCCGCGCCCCGCGCCCCCGCCCTGGCAATGTGACCGCTTACCTGGGACATGGCGTCAGAGGTGGGTCGATAGTGCAGCAAAAATAGCATGCGAAGCGACCACCTGCGAGAATTCCAACTAAGTTACTCTGAGCCTCCACGCCCCCGGCTACATTAAAAAATTATTCAAATCACGAGGAAGTTCATTGATAAGCCGGGGGTCAGGACGGGCTGGTCGCGCCCGGCGGCGGGCACAGGATTATCCCGCTGAATGTGCTTGCGTCATGTCGTGTGGTATTTGCGGCGGCCGAGCACGCCGCGCTGCTATTAATATTGCCTTATTATTTCCGACTGCCGGCTCTCAGCTCCGACGACGTATGAGGGATAGGTGCTGCGGAGCGGGGGGGGGCGATATTTAATTAGAAACGTACGTCACGTTGTTATAACATAGTCCCAGGTTTTGACAATTCGGTTACGCATATTGTTATTTGGCACAAAGAGATAGAACACAAGATAGGTTTAATTAAGTAACTTGGATAACTGAGTTGACCGGCCGTTTAGTGCTGGACAGTTAAGAGCACATGTGTAAGGCAATAAACAATACGAAGGTAGTTTTACGGGCGACTCTACACGAGGACAGTTACGTGCGGATCTACGCATGGACCAAATTAATTGGTTAGAGCGCATTAGTGGCGCTACTTCCCGCGATAACGACTGCCTACAGCCGGCGTCTTACGATGATGTCTAGTTGTCTCTACTCGTGTGGAACACAATATGACGGGCCCCACACATATCCCACTCGCCGTAAAAGTCCACCACTCGTATTACAAATTACTGTTTTCTCTGTTTTGTTTTAGTTTAAGTAAAAGTGCTTCGACAGTAGAAGGCCACTCGCACTGTACATGCTCGTATACAAAAATAATAATGAAGCTAAGGTTAACTAGATTCTAGTCAATTCAGTTTGTAAGGCACAGGATTTGCCAACTATAAGTAATATCGATTTGGTATTTAAATTAAAACAAAAGCTAAGACGAGATAAGGTGTTCTATTAACACTGCAAAGTTCAGCCAGCCCAGCGCCTATC
>LD688943.1:3007721-3022546 GCA_003118335.3 Papilio memnon
AAAATAATTAATTTAATAAATTCGAAAATCTGCTTATTTATTGCCTTTAAGGCGGCAAAGTTCGCAGGGTCTGCTAATAGGCTAGATTTTTGTTCTTTTCAATTTCACGCAGACGAAATCGCGGGCAACATCTAGTAAATAATCAATAACAATCTCAGCCTTATCCGACTTATTTGGGTTACTGATTTAACTTCGCTGAGAACAATTAATTTCGGAGGCAACCTGTCGAGGGTAGGTAGAAAGTCAAATTTTTGTGCGATCAGGTTAACGCGGGCGGGGGCGGGCATGGGCGCGCGGGGCTGGACGCGGCGGACAGTCGCGCAGTTATTAACACCAGTTTATGGAGATGGCAATAAACAACAATTGAAAGTAAAACTATTAACGCTTGGTGACGCGACGCGTCGTAAAGCCTCGTTACAGTGAGGCGCGAATGGCCGCTCGTTAAACTTACAGTTACTGTCCGCCGCAAGACCTCGCCGCCGGCTGGCCGCTGGCCGCTGGCCACCTCGGCCGTCCTATTGTATATGTAACTTTAAACTGTGGGGGTTTTTACAAATATAATGTTCGTAAGATCCGGGTTTCTTAACGCAATTGGGTTGTTTAGCTGTTTAGTTATAGGACAAACCAATCGCACCATCCCCAGTCGCATAAAAGAACATATTCGAGCTGTCAAAAACGTCGATCCTCAGAAGTCGGCCATATCTGAAAATTTTCTGAATCCCTCCACCAGTCACAGGCTGGAACTCCATAGTCCCAGGTACTCTAGACAGAACGCCACTACATACCGAGATTGGTTAGAGAAGCGATTGAAATTACAAATAGCAAAAATTTCAATCGAGAAGATGGGTGTAAGTTGTCGAGTGCATGGAATCCAGTAATCCAGTATTATAACGAAACTAGACAGCAGCCGACTTCAATTACGCACACAAGTGTGGACATCGTCAGTGTAGTTTGTCAACATAAAATAACATCTAGCGGGTACTTAGAGTGTAGTGAGATTACGGACAGTAACTGTAGTAGCAGTGATCGCTGTATCAGGAAAACACTAGACTGATAAGACTACTTGTAAGGTTTCTTTTTCACACTACCGCAACACTTCATCCAGCCGCGAACATGGCGCATCAACTGTGCCGATGTATCGGGAGCTAAAACAACCAAATCGTAAAACCTTATCTTACGAACGAATTTCGCTAACGGTGTTGACAAAACTCCAATTCCTTTTCAACGGGAAATGGGTAGGGATGAGAAAATGTTTTCCCATCATTTTCTTCTTACCAAAAAAATAGTTGTCAGTGTGTTCTTAGTGACTGCTCTCCTCCTCTACATCGGAAAATCTAAAATATCTTTTTAAATAATATAATTGTAATTTGATACAAAATGTATATCGCATGTTCGTCATCGGTTTCAGCTAGTACTGCTCGACCATAAACACGGACTACTGGATAGAAGGATAAGTGTGTTTTCTTATACTTATATGTAAAGTAAATACATCATGTGAAATTCTATTTATTTCTATATCCAACTGCTTAGTTTCCATTGTTTCCTTAAGAGCTCGACCTAACGTCGAACGTATACACTTAATACAACCATATTTTTTTATGATGGAATCAAGTAAGCGATCGGCGATAAAATGCGGCAATCGAATTCAATTAGCGGCCGCAGTTAGACAAAGTTAGTAGCGGGTTGGTATCGCACGCTTGACCCCTGACCCTTCAATTAAGGATATTTCACATTCGCCAAAATGTGTTATGTATTAGTTCTTATTACACCAGAGTAACGAAAAAAAAAACTGTGCGCCCCTCACTGCTCGCGTAGGATCCGTACTTATCTTGAAGCGCCAACTCTCTAGATGACTAGCTGTAGAGAGCTAAAACTTTGAATTTTTAACTATTGAGAGACAAAACTGTTGTAACTTGCAATATTGACCGAAAACACTTCGAAGTTTATGAATAATCACTTAGCCAATTCATAGAAAAAATTCTTTTTCAGAACAAGATAATTATTATTGACGTAAATTATTTTAGTTAAAATTTGGTAACTCGGTGGATAGTTTGACTAGAGACGAGATTAAATACAAATATTCAGTGCTAGCTAGTGAGATGGATGCGATAGTTGCATATTTGTCTTCTTACTATCCGTGCGACGTCGGGGCGCGTCGCTAGTGTTAACGAGAGTTAACGCCATAGCCAATAGCCATGGGTAAGCGCGAGCTATAGATGATAACGCTCAGCTCGCAAACAAAACGTCACCTCTCCAGATGAATTACTCATGAGCGGAAAGCTCTCACGGCAGTGACGTCGCGGGACCACTAGGGCTGCCAGACTTACATTCAAGTATTTTTTTACATTATAAGCTAGCACCGTAGCAAGCGGGCACTTAAATTCGCCAAGACGGCTAATTAATCGTTGCCGATAGACATCTACATTTGCACAACAATTGCCGACCTTGAATATTTAGTTTTAAATATAATCTAGTTTAAAAACTAATCGTTACACATGTAAGTATGTCAATTGCGGGAAAACATACACACCACGTCGTACACTGACACATGTAGCATACTTTGTGAAGCATTGGTTATGCTATTTAGAGTCGGCAACCCTGGCGACAGGCTCGCCTGTAACGTGTTGATACAGTAGATTGGCGGCGCTCTGCTCGCCGGACATTGTCTGCACATCACTGTTTGCTGTTTGCTGTTCGCTGAGGCTCGCGCTACATTTGTGTTTATTTCTCTACAAGTAACTTATTAACTAGATGACTACGAGATGTCTCGCGCGGCAATGCGTCACGCGCTGACCACAACGACAGCTAAATTGTTACATCGTGTAACAACAATAGTAGACAGAATAATGTTCGTCGCGAGTTGTCGCTGATACGATGTTAATTTGCAAAATGTAACCTGCAATGAGAAACAACACTGTTTCCAATGACGCCATTCATTTAAGCTTAAATATTCTAGTCTTAAAAAATAATAAAGAAGTTTTACCCTGCTACCCTATGGGATACAAGTTAAGAAGAGAGAGTCTAGTTAATTTTACTTTGAACTATTAACATTAACTTAATTTATTGTTTGAATACAGCAAAAATTGTAACCTCAACATTAACAAATGTGCCTACAACTTGTTAACTCATTTTTGTTTCAGAAAATAAAGAACATCCGCCCGAGCCCCGGCTGGGGCCCGCGAGCGGCGGGATTGTGCGGGGGGTGAGTGCAATTAACTCGCGCGCCATATATCTTCAGTACTCACAATCAGACAAATAGGAGCTGCCAATTTTTTCCCCGCGGAGGCATTTCTTTGCGATAAAAAAAGTTAAAAAATACAACGGAATTGGTAAGTGGCGGGAGGTAATTTTTGTGTGGCAGTTAGTTATTGACTCACGCATCGATAACATTACATTTTCATTTATTTCGTTTATCAAAGAAGGAGACGTGATAGGTGCAAAACATCACGCGACTGCTCTACCTACATCACATATCATGAAGGATCATATACACACCCTACAACAGTATTACAGTATTTCCAACAATAAACTTTTAGTAGAAATGAAATAACAAACAAATCTGCACAGTTCTGTGTGTCATGCTTTGACTATAGAGACGCGGACTAGGCAAAGTGTTTATTGTTTATTAGCATAGCGGTATATGTGGTAAAACTATGTTTGTACATTGAAATAAACCATTTTTCTTGTTTGCAGGTAATTTCGACAATCACATATTTGCATATCATTTAATGTTTAATTGAAACGTCTTTATTAATGCATACTTACTAAAAAAATGCACATTTACATAAGCACACAAGCAATTTGAACTCCCGCTTGACAGGTCCCATCTCTTTAAATTTAAACCGATGCTTGGTCCGGCTCGAAGGACCAAGATTTACGGTGTATCCGTACATACGAAATAAAACACCGTAGTTAAAGAGAATTTTGTAGTTTATTCTTATAACTACGGCGATGTATGGTTGTGAGCACACGCGAACGCTGTGGTGGTTGCAACGTGAACTAGTTGAGTATGAAAGTCGCGTGCGTTATAATGGTATGAAATGCTTACTTGGGAAAAACATGTACTGTGCGGTGTTTACACCGTACGGGTATCTGTGAACAGGAAATGATTAATTTTGTTGATAATTTATGAATTATATTGAAAACACGTGTCGATAAATGAGTAAGCACAAGACTGCAGACGATAACTACGGCGCGGCGGCGATAATCCCTATCGATAGTAATTTGGCGACGATACTTTGCGACGTGCGGTTTATCAGCTGAGCGCGCACTGCTCGCCTCGCACCCGGGCACGCCGCTCGCCGCTCGCCGCCGCATACCGCACGCAGCACGCAGCACGCAGCACGACTGCTGCTTGAGAGCTCCGTAACATCAAGTGAACCGCTTCACCTCTTAAGTAACGGTAATTGCTTTGTTTTTATTAACACAAGTAATTAAGTAAGTTAGTTAATTGATTTCATTTACATCCTCTGCGTCTTCCTCTCGAGACATTTTATATAAAGGTATTGACTTAGAAGTGACTTAGTAAACAAACGAAGAAACAGTTGAATAAAAAGACGGCAAGTACAGTAAAATGAAAATTATTCATATGTAATCATACTTCATACTAACATTATAAATGCGAAAGTTTAGATGGATGGATGTTTGTTAGAGTTTGTAGCGTAAACGGCTGAACAGATCTCGATGAAATTTGGCATAGATGTAGAACATAGTCTGGAAGAACACATAAGCTACTCACTTTTGTTTTTTTTTAAATTCCACGCGGACGAAGTCGCTGGCAAAAGCTAGTTACTTATATATTTTATGACCTAAATAATACGTATTAATAAATAACTACATTACATTTCACAATCAAATAGTCAATCAATCAACTTCCTAACTGCAAATTAAATGCATTTCTTCATAAACATCTAATTACTCTACTTTACGAGTAATTACGCTCGTGGATAATAAATAAATAAATAAAATATTTGTAAACACAAACAAATATGCTGGCATTTACTGTAGGCTGTAAAGAAGACAATAAATCCGGTATTAGGGTATCTAAAATATGTACTCGTATATACATATTTATAATGTTATGTCGCGTGTGAGTGTGACGTCACCCGCGCCCACGATAACATACATATCTGTTATCTGTAAATGTATCTCTCTGATTAAATATTTCAAAAGGTAAAAGACAAAGAAAGAACTAAAGTTTAATGCAATTCGTGGAGGGAGATGTTTATCTGGGAGATGTGTAAATGTATTTGGACAACGCCGACCTCAACTCTGTATGTGTACCGTACACCATCACATAATGAATCTATGTACAGAACGAATTTATTATTGACACATCGCAGATTCGCGGTTTACGGTTGTCTTTTTACTAACATTAGTTTGACAAAGCCATGGTCGTTGCGGTACTGCATGACACCAGCCGAGTAACATCGCGTCATCGAGAGCGCGCGCTCTACCCGCTGTGGTGCTTCACTACAGTGCAATGATCTCGAGGCCTCACCAATGTTGTCATGTTGTGTAATCGGACAGCAGCCCACATAGCCGTGGCTGGGGGGGGGGGGCACTGTGGGGCAATGCACTACCTTGATATCACAATGACCTAAACATTGCTGCCCATCCTCAAATTAAACAACAACAACATCAAGCAGAGCGCCTGCACTTCACTCTCGGCGAGGGGTGAACAAAGTAGAATATCTTACTAATATTATAACTGGGAAAGTGTACATACATACATATATAATATGTACCAACATATAAACTATATCATCGTAATATTTGTAGCGGTACGATGGCGCGTCGTAAAATTTCATTTTATGTTTCAAATCTCCCTCGCTGGCTATTTTACGGGCGCAAAGCGCGGCGGCCGTTATCAATCCGATCTCATATCATTACGCGTGTCCCGTCTCTAATGTTAATGTACTACATATAGCTTAATATTTTGCACTAATTTGGTTTTAGGTACTTTTATGTCATAATAAATGAATTTAACGGATAAATATTTTATATTCTATGAGTAGGTATATGATGTTAGTTGACTATTACAAAAAATGTTAAAGCAATCAAATGTGATGCCAATTGACTTATACGTGGCCAGTCCTGCTGGCGACACGACGCTAACCACAGCCGGCAAACGAAACGAGTCGCGGCCAAATTAACTAAGTAAGTAATTGGGGTGTGACAGTACACAATCACACACAGTGTGAGTGTTGTGGTCGCAGTTGCAGGGTTGCAGTATGGGCGACGTGAAGCGGTTCTCCCGCGCGGAGGTCGCGCAGCACACGGGGCGCGCCGGCCGCCTCTGGCTCGTCTACAAAGACTCCGTCTACGACCTCACTGACTACCTCGCCGAGGTGAGATTCTCGCTTTACGTCGCCCTACTCGTAGGTCAGCTAGAGATACAACTGTTACATTTCTCTGGCCAATACTAAATTAATTGTTGACATCTAAAGATACAAACAGTTTGAACATTCAGCATCCAGCGGGTGACGCCGTCATCGTTGAGGAGGGGGGCGGGGACGCCAGCAAGGCCTTCGACGAGGTCGGCCACAGCGGAGACGCGCGGGACATCATGGCCAAGTACAAAATCGGAGAAGTCAACGAGGTGAGCACGCGCTTAATGTGAAAGATCTCGCAGTCTCAACGCCGAGCGGTCGCATCCGCTCAGCCCGCGAACATCTTAGTCTCTCAATCCTAATGAGCCTCCCCCCGGCCCCGATCGGTCAACGGTGGTAGAGTCTCTTCGAAGTTTCACAAATATTCTTTCCTATTTTACAAATCCTTACAGTTGGTATAAAAATCCATTTCAGGATGAAAAATATTACGACGAAAAGGGTAAAAAGAAAAAGCGCGTGATAGAAGTGCCTCCAGTGGACGGCGGCATCAGCGGCGGCTCCCGCGGCCTGCGCGACATTCTCTGCTGTGGAATGCTCCGATAGGGGCCGCGCCCTCCCTCACCCGACCCAACAACGCGTACAGGATCTATTTCATTCATTTAAACTCAACCCAATATCTTGTGCATAAGCAAACTGCGCTAACATAAGGCAAAGCAAATAGAAATATAGGTAAAACTCAATTCGAGTTCCCACTATCGGCGAAAAGTCAGTACAAATAAGCGGATCACGATATGGTTTTTGCACAAGTCCTTCGATGGCGTGAAGGAGGGGGAACCTGCGACCTGCGGTGTACCTACAGGTATTGCGAAATGCTATACCGCACAATGTGTCTAACTATTATTAGGTATTTTTATACTAATAAAGAAAGAAATAAGCAAACAACAGAAATATGCAACGTAACAATTATACGTTGATTAAAATTAAACGAAATGTGTATTTATTTAATAATTAATGAATACATTCATACTAATATCATAGCTGTGAAAGCTTACATAAATGGATGGATGGATGGATGGATGGATATTTGTTACTAGTGTAGTATTGTATTATCTGCACTACGTATGCATATCTCTAAAACGATAACTTAATCGTGTATATTGTAAAAAAAGTTTTGTTAGTACGTACATTATAAACGGATTAGGACAAGAATAGTGATAAGTACTATATTCGTAAATAATTGGCCTTTACATTATACAATAAAAATTTAAAAAAAAAATGGGACCCACCTGCAAGCACTTCCTTTCGGATAAAAAAAGAATTTTCAAAATCGGTCCACTAGCGGCGGAGTAATTCCGTAACACACATAAAAAAAAAATATACAGACGACTTGAGTACCTCCTTCTTTTGGGAAGTCGGTCAAAAAATAATATATTTTACCTCTCTTTTTAACTTCATGACGTTGTTTAGACTGCATGCTTATGTCTTTGTTTATATCTGTTTTGTTTGTCATTGTCAGCTTTTTGACACATATTTTCTCTTATTAAAATAATTCAAACCAATTCAAAAGTAAATCAAAATTCCCTTTTATTTTAGAAATCAAAAAACACTATGCAGATGTTTTTTGCAAGGTCTTAGGATCATTGTTGCGTGGATTCCAGGTCATAATGGGATTCAGGGCACTGAGTAAACCATCTAGGTAAAGAGGCAACATCGTGTGGACCAATGAGCCATCACAAACTATACCTCCACGATCTGATGTCCATAGCTAACGAACATCTTAATTCTAGCTGGAAATCTGTGTGGTCCGAGTCTTGTATTAGGAAAGGCACATTTGCAGATATTCAAGACTCGATACCGGTTAAACTATGGTTTATTTACGTTAACTAATGCAAACAAACAAACTACGTCGACGATCTGTCGCCTAAGATTAGGTCATGCGTGCACTCCAGTTTCCTTAACTAAAATTCGGGTGAAGGATAGTTCGCTACGAGAATCCGGACTAGACGAGGGAACAGATGACCATATTTTTTTCAATTGAAAAAACTGAAATCCAAGAAGAACTTCATCCCTAATAGATATCCTTCCCAACAACATTCCTCGTCCTACTAACTTTAAGTCCCTCTTGACCCATATAGGTATGTAAATACTCCGTTTGTAAATATTTATATTAATACTAATAACATTAGATTATAAGTTGTTCGTCTTCTAACATTGTAACAAAATTAAATGTTTGTGTCTGTCCTATTTTAGGTAAATCGACAGTTTCAGATAAATAAAAAAAAAAATTCTTTGAATCACTTGTAAACTCACGTAACTTTTCAATAAGCAAAGTATTGTTGCCAGTATCTTCCGAACTGTTCGGAACAAGAATAAGATCATAAACACTCTACACTGGCCCAATCCGCTAAGGGAGTGACAAGAAACTGAACTGAACTGAAATAATTTCACTTAGGACCAAATTATAAAAAAATATTTACATGAGAAAATTAAAAACAGCGCCTACAATGCCACGGTCACAGAGACATTTTGTTTTCTCGTTAAGCGACATCTAGCGTATGACATGACAAAGTCACTGCATCCTCTTTATAATTTATAGTTCATCAGATATATCATAGATGGCACTGTTGCAAAGCAATATTTTACCATCTACCAAAAAATCTATACCTCAAATAATATTATAAGTTGTTACTAATTTCTTTCAGGTAATATAAAAGAGCAAAAATGGTCAAATATATCCCGAAGTAACAATAATAAACACAAAACATTATTTACTACTAGCTTCATCCGCGACTCCATCCGCGTGGAATTAACAACAAAAGTACGTACCCTATGTGTTCTTCCAGATTATTCTCTATCTTTGCCAATTTTCATCGAGATCCGTTCAGCCATTCAAGCCGCAAACTCTAACAAACATCCATACATTCATCTAAACTTTCGCATTTCATTAAGTAAGATTATACAATACCTACCTATTTTGCCGCCATGTCACTGAACTGCCGCCTTTTTAGTCATTGTTGCCAATATAAAAACAATATTTTTTATTTCCATAGAGAAGTGCCACGGAGTGTTTCATTAAGAATTAGATACCTACCGTGTGTCAACGCTAATTTAAATCTAAAAATGTTTTTTTAATTTGGGATGAATGGAATTAATAAAAAAATTAAAATGAAGAAATCACTGACCAAGAATTGAAAAATAATTGATGCAAAATTTTTTGATTTTTCTTAGAGGAAAAAAGTAGTTTCCACGAACTTTTTAACAATTTGCGTAATGTTTTAATTATCTTTTTTCCAATTCTTTGTTTTATGTTGCACAAGTATACTAAATTATTTTAACTACTGAGGAACTGATGAAGTGATTTCTCTTGAAAATGCTGTTATAGTCTGCATTTACTATTTGATAGTCTGGCTGAAACTGTTTTTAAAAAACAAAACTACCATAGACAAGTGATTGACGTCCGACGCCGTTCTTTCTTGTACGATTAGGTTGCCACCGCTGTTGCTAACGCCATTTTTGTTATAACTATAAGCTGCATAAGGTGATTTTGCTTTACCTAATGCTGTCTGCCATAAGTGGGAGCGAGAAACTTGCAGCTAATTCAGTTATGGCACTGCTACTAACCTGAATATTTTCTCCGAAGCTTATTTACGACGTTTCTCGTTGTCTATGCAATAGATACGCATCCTGAGCGATACATACGGTGTTAAGCTTTTTGTGACAAATGTGTAGTAAAAATGAAGGAAAACGCTGTACTTAAGTGGCAAAAAGTGTACAATCCCAGCGGCCCCCAACCACGACCCCGCCATGGTCATCGTGCGGTTGCTATTAAAGATTTGATGATTGTATTTGGCGGCGGAAATGAAGGGATTGTTCATGAGCTTCATGTCTTCAACACCTCAACAAATCAATGGTTCGTTCCCGTCACCAAGGGAGAAGTGCCCCCCGGCTGTGCTGCCTACGGTTTCGTCGTAGATGGGACCCGACTTCTGGTTTTTGGCGGTATGGTGGAGTACGGCAAGTATTCCAACGACCTGTACGAACTTCAAGCTTCCAGGTGGGAATGGAAACGTCTCAAGCCCCTTCCTCCGAAACAAGGACTGCCGCCATGCCCCAGGCTCGGTCATAGCTTTACTTTATTGAATGGTAAAGTTTACTTATTTGGTGGCTTGGCTAACGAAAGTGATGATCCTAAAAATAATATTCCGAGGTATTTAAATGATTTGTATACTCTTGAATTGTATCCGAGTTCGTCGATGACGGTTTGGGACATACCATTAACTTATTGTCAATCACCACCACCCCGAGAGTCACACAGCGGTGTTGCCTACACTGACAAGAACACAGGAAAGTCCTCATTAATAATCTATGGGGGAATGAGTGGTTCACGACTGGGAGATTTGTGGGTTCTTGATGTTGACAGCATGTCTTGGTCTCGGCCTGAGTTGGGTGGTCCAGCACCATTGCCCCGTTCACTTCATACTGCTACAGTTATTGGACATCATATGTATGTATATGGAGGTTGGGTGCCACTCGTCTCTGATGAATCAAAACTTGCCACCCATGAAAAGGAATGGAAATGTACAAATACACTTGCTTCCCTTAACCTTGAAACTATGACATGGGACAATATAGCCCTGGATAAGTTTGAGGAATGTGTCCCTCGGGCACGAGCCGGGCACAGCGCTGTGGCCATACAGACAAGGCTCTATATATGGTCTGGAAGGGATGGATATAGAAAAACTTGGAACAATCAAATTTGCTGCAAGGACTTGTGGTATCTGGAAGTGGGTGTGCCTCCTCAAGCGGGCAGGGTAGCCCTCGTGCGTGCTGGAACTACTTCACTCGAACTGTGCTGGCCTGGTATGAGCACAGTCACCACCTATCTTCTACAAGTACAAAAATGTGGCAAAGTGACACCGGCGCGGTTCCCCGCTGCGGCAGAACCGGTATCTGCTCCTCCGCCTGCCTCTCCCGTTGCTTCACAACCCGACGCCGCCAAAGCTTTTGGTCTCATATCTCCGGTCGCCTCCGGTTTGCCCCCCACCCCCGTCGAGTTGCGACAGGTGCGACCGATGGCGGCAGCAGTATCGCCGGCGACCGCATCTGCGCCAGTTGCATCTACGCCTCAAAAGATTGTTTCTGGTGCTATCAAAGTTCCCGCGCAGTCGGCCGCCGTCAAGATTTCAACCAACACTCCCACTTTAAAGCAAGCTTCATATCAAACCAAGACTGTGGTCAAATCTCCGGCCGCCGGGTCATCACAACAGATTAAAGTAGCGGCCGTCACACCGCAAGGAGTTACGAGGATAGTCAGTGGGGTGGCCACGCCGGGCACGGTGCGTGTGTCGACCGCACAGTCGAATGCACAGATTGTACTGGGGACAAGCGCCGGCGGAGCAGGAACGCCACGTTTCGTTCAAGTTAAAACTGGCTCGAGCGCGGGAGTGCCGGTCAAGCTGGGCGCAGGAAATATGCCTGTGAAACTGGCCGGAAGCACAGTTCCTTTGAAAATTGGATCGGCTAATATTCAGGGCAAGTTAGCGACGAATAACGTACAAAAAGTTGCTACTACTAATATGCCGTTGAAGCTAGGAACGGGAAATGTCAAAATAGGGACAAGCAACGTACTCGTAAAAACAGCTGGCGGAGTTCCCATACAGGCGGGCGTTGCAAACTTGCAGACGAAGGTGGGTGCAGGAGTACCTGTGAAGCTGGGCGCCGGCAACTTGCCAGTCATCAGCGGCGGAGGCGGCGCGATACAGATTGCGAGCGGCGCGCTCGCGGGCCAACAAGTCAAGGCGCCTGTATATAAGATAGTGACGGCCAAGTCCAGCGAGCAGGTGACTTCAGCGACGAGTGCCGCGGCGGCCACGGGGGCCACGGTTCTGCGCCAGGCAGGCAGCAATGCAGGTATACCCGTCATCATCAAGAAGACCCCCGGCGCAGGCAATCAAGCCTCCTCGACGCCTCAATATGTTACACTAGTAAAGACATCGACTGGCATGGCGGTGGCCACTATGCCCAAAATGACGATGATGCAAAACCGGGCGGCCGTTCCAGTGAGTGCGGCGCAAGGCATAGCCCAGGGCGCGACCATCGTTAAGCTAGTGTCTGCGAACACTGTAGGGGGAAACAAGATCATTACCTTACCCTCAAACATGCTGCAGCTGAGTAAGCCGGGCGTCGGCGGAAAGCAGACGATCGTCATCACTAAGTCTGCGGGGCAGGCGACGCAGCCGGGCCATTCGCAGTAAGCAAATTGCTGCAACTTTGTTATCTTAATATAGATATTAAATAAGAGTGATGAGATAGGACTATATACACTATATTTTAAATCGCATCAGTTTTTGTATGTTATTATAGGGTGTCATTAATGAGTTTATTGACACATTTTTATTTACTCTGATATTTTACATTGTATAATGATATAATGTGGATGGGTGTGTATGTGGCGCAGCACACAGCTCGGTGTCGCTGCCGATGAGTGCGAGAGTGCCCACTGTGCAGTGATCAGTTGGTGGGGCCGGACGTTGGACCACCTTGCACTTCTCAGTATGCAATGTCTTTGTCACCTCTGTTGACCTAAATGAGGTAAACTTTTCAAACTTTCTATATTTTAACAAACAAATGTATAAATTATTAAAAGATAACATTATTTGTTATTTAAAACATCATAATAGCCATTATCATGTTTGTAATACAATATTTATAAATTATATACAACTGTTCTTTTTTCTGATGTCCTTAACTATTGTCGATTTCCTTTTTGTGTGATTTATTAGTTGTTCTGTATGGTGTTATTCCATTGAGATAATGCTTGTTTTCATAAAGAACAGGGGGTAGGGGGTGACAATATGGTTGTACAAGTGTTCACAACTGTTGATATGTTGTGCTACAGGCTGGAATGAATCTAGTGTTGGTGTGTATCAACTGGAACACTGGTTTAACCGGCTGCTGTAATGCAGGCACAAAGTGAACCGGTTAAACAAATGCAGCCGTTAAACTGTGCTCCATTAGTTTTAGTTAAATCATATGATAATTTAATATGCATTGTGTAAGTTTTATGACAAGCAAGAATTTGTGAGGCCGCAAACCGGCCGCCTCCTGCCCGAGGCACACAGCAGCGATGCAACTCCATTGCTCTGAAGCGGGACACATGTTAATAGTAGTAGTATTGAAAATAATAATTATTTGGTTTATAATAATATGGTTGTTTTATATGTGATGCATTCAGTTCAATGAAGCTGTGTTTGAAGCACAACCAGGTTCGGTGTTGTCTGTAGACTTTTAGCATCGGCAGATGTCTTCAGGCAATGTTGAAAGTGCTGAATGCAGAGTTATGCAAATTATTAGGTACACTTACCTTTATATTATGTATGTTATAATTATGACAGTTTTATAAAAAAGGATTTTCTGTTGAGATAATGATATATCAATAACTGTAAGAAATAATTAACACATAACAATGCAGAATATGTTTTGGTACAAAGAAGTGTTGCAGCATCGACCGGCCACTGGCATGTTTGTGTGAAATGTATTCTGCATTTGTTGTACTGTAGCGTAAACGAATAGGTTATAATAGGCTAGTTAAGCTAAGTGAGGATATGGATTGTAAATATCATAAGTAGATAAATTTAATGTTATACTTTGTTCATATTATGTTAATTTGCTTGAATAAAAACGATTTGGATATGAAGTTTTTTATTTATTTTCAAGGAAGACGAACAGCTATTTATTACAAAGTAGGTATTGTTTATGTGTTGTAAAGCAAAGTGCCAATAAAATATAATTGTTTAATATCACTAGATGGCGCTGTTCTGTTTAAATGCCCACTATGGTTTTGCCACGTTGTTACGATGCGTTTGCGACAAGCGACGAATAAAGTTGGCTCATTCACGCGATACCGAAGTTTCATTTTACCATCGGACAGTTCGGGGTTTTTGAGACATGTGTGTTGGTAAAATGTGTACAGAAAAAGACAGAAAATACGATGACATTGACAATCTGTTCTAATTACAATAATATGAACTCTTCCTTTTTTCTAACTTGTTAAAACCTCAAAACATGTTAAATCTCCTTGAACAGTATAGTGGTAATGACATTGTACAGCCAATGATAGCTAACCACTAATCTATACTTCTATACTAATATAAAGAAGCGTAAACACACACTACTTTGTTGTCTAAGATGTCAGCAATTACAGCATATTTTTGAATAATCCTTTCTTTAATAAAAAGTACTACACTTACGACACGCTTTAGGCTATATATTTTCACGTTATTAAACTTAGGGGTAAATAAATTGGATAAAAACCCTAATGTGGGAAAGGAACGGAGAGGGTGGGAAGCTACAAGCTGCCAACATCAAGGTAGTAAGATTGCAATAGTTTGTCATCATGTTATGTCATTTTGATATCTTACTTATTATTAATTATTTTATTTTTTATTTTTATTTTTAATATTATAAATGCGAAAGTTTAGATGGATGGATGGA
>LD688945.1:34350-44681 GCA_003118335.3 Papilio memnon
ATAATATATAGTCAGTTTGCCTTATCTATCTAACTATACTAATGTCACAGGAGTAATATGTGACCCTCAAATTCCCCTTAAAGTAAAGGTGAAAATTTACAAGGCCATCGTAAGACCTATCATAATATATGGATGTGAATGTTGGGCAGTAAAAGGAATTGATGAAAGGAGACTGCATGTGGCAGAAAAGTGAAAGTTCAGATGGATGTTTGGGGTAACACAAATGGATAAGATATGAAATGAATATATTAAAGGAAGTTTGAGAGTAGCCCCAGTGGCTTCTCTACCACTGTGGAAGTACCACTTCTCCAAGGAGTAAAAGGTTAGCATGGTATGGGCATGTTATGAGGAGGGATGAATTGCATGTAACAAGGAGAATGTTAGTTATGAGTGTGGAAGGGTACACCAATAGAGGTAGACCTAGAAATGGATGGATTGTGTGAAAGGGGACATGATCAAGAATGAATGAAGGGAGTGATGACTGAGATGACATATCTGTGATAGAGTTATGTGGAAGACAAAAACCTGTTGCGCCGACCCTACGGGAGTTGGATAAGGAGGAAGATGTCAGCAACCACAGCATATGTTTGTGTAGTTATTTTTATTAATGAAAAGCCCTACACTTATGACATGGTACTACATATTTTCACACTAATTAATTTTGGAAGTGAATAAATTGTGCAAGAAAGGGACAAAAACTACAAGCAAGAAAGAAGCAAGATGCCATGGTAATGGTAATTGTTAACCAATGGCAAAGGCCTTCATTGTCATTAAACATTTGAATTTTACACTTGCAAATAAAAGTTTTACGGAATGTAAACAATGAAATAAAGTTTTTATAATATCATGCAGATAAATCTTGTAAAGTAATTTGATTCTCCAATTTTGACATGCTGTAAGTTCTTTTCTCAATAGCTTTTTTCTACATTTTTATAAAGTGACAATATTAATTGTTGCATTTAATTAAATCTAAAAAAAATGGACGAGCTTAGTATGATGTCCTTACCCGACTGACAAAGAGGGTAATGTTTTTCATGTGCCTATTTAAGTTTGTTTTACTTACGTAAAACTCCATTGTGATGGTCACACACTTTGACGAAAGAGATGACATTCGATTCGTCTTCGAGTTCGTACATGTAACACGACTGACTGGAAAGTAGCTGGTAGAAGATAGATGAACAAAATTCCGCGCTAACAAAGTTTGCGGGCGACAGCTCGTTTAATAATAAAACCTACGAGTATAATAGTGTGCAGCGCATGCTCGGTTTGTGGTTCTGTATGGTCTCATTTGTGGCAGGTCGCTGGTAGCGGGCAGCAGCAGCGGCTACCACTTGTTCGCGCTCACGCCGGACGATGGCGTGGAGGAGATCTACGCGAGCCGGTCCGGGCAGGACACCTGTCTGGTGGACCGCCTCTTCAGCAGCTCGCTGGTCGCCATCGTCACGGTGGCGGCGCCCAGGTCACGCTCATTGCTCGTCCATTTCAATTGTTGACTTGAATTCTATGCATTTATGACTTAAAGAGAGGATTTTATCACAAGTCCTTTGCACCTCTTCGGCTGCGGCATCGTTCTTGCACCACACCAATCTGATCAAGGATACACAGTAATATTGTTACCAAACAACATTTAATACTTTTATGATAAGAGAAAGGAAGGAGGGCAAGTGACTTGATAGTGTCGACATAGCAGTAGGCTGCGAGTACGTAAGACCTTCTGCTGTAAGGCATTTGCATGTTGTGTGGGGCACTGCGACCGACTCGCCACTGTAGCGGAGCGCGTGTGCTTGCAGGAAGCTGTACGTGTGCCACTACAAGCGCGGCACCGAGATCTGCAACTACAGCTACAGCAACACTATCCTGGCCGTCAAACTCAACCGCTCCGTAAGTGCGCACCCCACACCCGCATTATAAAGTACATTTTGCTTAGGTACACGTAATATATGTAGGGATGGGGCGGTAAAACAAACAGCCTACTTCGTATAATGCTTTACTTTTCACCCTTCCCAACTTTACAAGATAAAAATTCTTCACTATATTTTTTCCGTCTTATGATACGTCCTTTCTTGCCTCTTTCTTCGTCTTCACTCGCTCCTTCATACGTTCGTTCAAATCATTAATTCACTCTAGTAACCACATTTTTACATCTCCGTTCGGAAACACGCACTCACACATCCCACATATATTAGGTTCCACATGTTAAGCAAAGTTTTGATTGCGTCAGCGGTTGGTGGTGTGCCTGGAGGAGTCACTGCACATCCACAACATCCGCGACATGCGCATCCTGCACACGATCCGCGACACGCCGCCCAACCCGCGCGGCGTGTGCGTGCTCTCGCCGGACGTGGAGCGCTGCTATCTCGCCTACCCCGGCTCCAGCGCGCTCGGCGAGGTACAGATCTTCGACGCCGTGCACCTGAACGCCAAGTGCGTGCTGAGCGCGCACGACAGCCCGCTGGCCGCGCTGGCCTGGTCCATGTGCGGCCGCCGGCTCGCCACCGCCTCCGAGCGCGGCACCGTCATCCGCGTCTTCGCCGTGCCGGAGCGCACGCGTCTCTACGAGTTCCGGCGCGGCGTGAAGCGCTGCGTCAGCATCGGCTGCCTGGCGTTCAGCGCCTGCGGCCAGCTGCTTGCCGCCACCTCCAACACGGAGACCGTGCACGTCTTCCGGCTGTGCGAGCCCGCGCGGGACGACGCGCCGCCCGACGGCTGGCTGGGCTGGCTCTCGCAGGCCGTCAGCGCCGGCGCCGGCTACCTGCCCGGCGCCGTGGCCGACGTGCTGGCGCAGGGCCGCGCCTTCGCCGCCGCGCGCCTGCCCGCCTCCGGCCACCGCGCCGTCGTCGCCGTCACCAAGTGGGTGCTGCTGCAGGCGCGCGCCCAGCTGCTGCGGCGCTCGCGAGCCTCGTGTGATGACTGTCTGTTCTCCCGACAGCGTGGCGAAGGGCGCCGGGGGCGCTGCGGGAGGCGCGCGGCTGCTGGTGGCGACGTCGGCGGGCGTGCTGTACGTGTACGCGCTGTCGGGCGACGGCGGCGAGTGCACGCTGCTGCGCACGCACCGCCTCATCGAGGACGCGGCGCCCGCACGCCCGGCACGCCCCGACCGTGCCGACCACGACGGTACGCCCCCACCCACCAAACTACACTAATTACATTTTACTTCCAAACCACTTTCGCCCACTCCTAGTACCATAGTAAACAAACAAAACAAGTACTACACCCTCACCACCTCACAGCCTCACACAATCACCGCCTCACAGCCTCGCACAATCACCGACTCACAGCCTCACACAATCACCGCCTCACAGCCTCACAACCTCTCACAATCACAGCCTCACACCATAAACAATTAAAAAAGCACGACTCCATCGTAACATAAATGATTGACCGGTTAGATATAAAGTTAGGTGACTGTCCACGTGCTACGTGGATCTTGCTTGGGGATGACGTCACCAGTGAGCGGGCGGCGGCAGCCTCCCCGCACCCCGCACCCCGCCCCCCTCCACACCACGCTCTAGTTTATTGTATATGTACATATATCATTCAGATTCCATAATTTACTACTGTAACTGTTTACAATATTATGATTCCTTTAAATATTTATACTATGTATGTGTGTATTGTATATTTAATTTATATTAATATATGTATTGATATGAGTAGAGCGCAGTTTGTGTAGCTAGCCCGCCGCCCCGCCCCGCCCCGCCCCGCCCCGCCGCCGGACCACCGCCTCGCGACTCTCTTGCCACAAATATTAATGTACAAAACAAGTGTTTCGTAAATGTTGTTAATAGTTTCGTCCGCGCTCTGAATCTACAGTGATCGTTATGTTATTTCACAATCGATTACTCAACTCTAAGAAAGATACCGCTCTCTGAACTCTCTATAGCGTCAAATTAATAAATGATATAATTATATTACTCGCCGCCGCGTAAAAATGCACGTGGACTCTGTTCCAATGTAAAGTGTGGACGACACTTACGGCGGCCGAGCAAAGACTGGCACGAAGCGTTAGGCGCGAGGATAGGTGGCGCAGTGCAGCGCTGCACTGCGCCGCCGCGGTCGCAAGCTGGTGGTCCGGCTGACGTTCGCTTCCCGCAGCGCCGGCGGGCGGCAGCTACGCGGGCGCGCTGCGCGGCCGCCGCGCCGACCACATGACAGGTACCTCACCGCCCACCTCACTGTCCCCACCCCCCTCAGCCCCGCTCGCTCGTGTGTCTGCACGTTATATCATTGTGTGTTTTTGTCGATGTAAAACCACGAAGAGATCATAAATATATTGGTTGAACAACAACCATCGAAGCCAGCGCGAGGTGCTCAGGTTCCCTACCTGCTGAGTCGACAACATCGGTTGCCGACAAAATCATCCTTTAAGAAATTTCAATATGTACGCGTACATTTTCATACAGATTATAATGCCCTGAAACTGTGTTATCACTTGTTTGCAAATACGAACTAGTCTGTACCAATATATAAATGGTTTTGACAGTAATAGGAAAAATAAAAACAGCCTCAAGTGATTTCCGCAGTAATTCATGAGCGCTGCCGAAGTTCAATTTTCAAAAGATACATACCAAATTAGTTTTTTCTACAAATCAGTTAAGTTTTTATTTTTGTGTATTTTATACATTGTATTCAGATGTTTAAGTTCATAGTAATCACGATATCAAGGCTACGACCGCCATCATTTTTTGTTTATATGTTTCTAATTTGGAGCACCTAATCCATTATAATGAAGCGTCACAACCTAAAGGAGCTAATTTTTATGGTCGACCAGTAATCATACAATTTTTAACAAATTCGCTACAATTAATACCAATACTGCCGCTGCAACTGGTGTTTGTTGATTTATTGAAAAATGACTTTGTAAATAATAAAATAACTTAGTTCGGAATTGATAAATAATGCCTGCTCCATGCGAGCAGCGAACGTCCGATGTAAAGGAATTTGCTTTTCAAGACATTTGTGTTTTTGTTAAATATTTGAATTTTTCGATTTTGAGATGTCACTCGCTAAATTACCCGTTTGGAACAAATAGAGATAGTCGTTTCATATTAACAAAAAAACAATCTATTTTGTCATTATTTTTGGAAAAACATTTTTTTAAATTTCTTCAATAATTATAAAAAAGTTGTGTTGAAAGAATTGTAAATGTAGAACGAGTCTTGTAAACGCAACTCATAGTCACGTATTCTTTATAAAAACATGGCTTTTATTTAAAGATTTATATTTATAAAAGTAAATTACCGGCACTAAATAATACAGCAATTTATTTACTACAACATTATCGGTGTTTATAATGAAATGTAAGGCGACTGTTGGTCCATTATGGTCGGATGCCATTTGCTGCGGATATCACCTTAATAATATCATTTTAACATTAAATATGAATTAATTGATTAATCGATAAGATTTATTTCATTCCGATTCCTTGAAATGGCAGATGGGTCTGCGCGATAATTACGAGCCCCCGCCGCTCCGCTGAATCTTATTTCTTTATGTGATTTTATTACCAAATCATAACATGTATATCTATAATTACATGTTATGATGATGTGATGTTAATCATTTCTATGACTTATGTAACTATATTATAATATTTTGGAAATAAAGAAATAAAAAAAAAAATTAAATTGTACTCTTGTATTTATGTTTTGAACAGGTTTTGTTTATTTTTTTTCTTTGGCAATGCCAACGCGGCGCTCGCAGCGCGTCGCCGTCACTGTCCGGGCCTTTACATATACTATATTGACTGAAGGATTCATTTAATTGCAAAAAGTAAAAGTCTAACAGGTACCGCTGAGTACCGTGCACCGTGCACCGCGCGGCTCACGCTGTGGCTTGTGTGTCGCAGAGTCGGAGCGCGCGCAGGAGCTGGGCGCGGCGGTGGACAGCTCGCCCCCGCGCGGCGCCTTCGACCTGCGCGACCCCGCGCACTTCCCGCCCATGCGCGCGCCGCACCACGCGCCCGCCCCCGCCCCCGCCCCCGCCCCCGAGCCCGCGCCCGCGGACTAGGCCGCCCGCACCGCACCGACACAACAACAACCAACATTACTTTACTTTCACTTGAATTTTTAATAAATACAAAAAACATATACCCATTAAAACAACAAAAAAAAAATTAACAACAAAATAACGTCAAAGTTGTGCATGTTATTTTGTTGCTAGTTGGTTGCGTGTTGCAGGCGAGTGGGGGCGAGTGGGGGCGAGAGGGCGCGGCCGAGCCCCCGCCGCTCCGCTGAATCTTATTTGTTTATATGTGATTTTATTACCAAATTGTAACATGAATATCTATAATTTAAATTGTACTCTTGCATCGTTTTAAATAGTGTGTTTATTTTACGTTTATTGTAAATTAGTTAGCTTGCGGGCCGAGCCGAGCCGAGCCGAGCCGAGCCTCCGGGCCGAGCCGAGCCGAGCCGAGCCGAGCGCCGTCGGATAAGTTTTGTACATAAGTGTATGTAATCTAGGTTGCACATGTATAATAATAAATAGATTATTCAATGTGATAGCACATATATGACGAATGACGAATGACGAAGCAACGTGTGTGTCGGAGAGACCGGCACGATGACTTAGCCTTGGATTGATATAAATGAAAAAAAAAATGACAACCACGAATCGGGAAACTGTAAATAAAAACTAATAAACGGAAAGGAGAAGCGCGCTAGCAAGAGATGTGGGGGCGAGGGGGCGGGGGCGCAACGAGATTAAAAATTACAGTGTGCAAGAGCGCGTAGACTAAATCATTATAATGAAAATGTAACATTTTATTCTGAATAGAAGTGTAGTGTCGTAAAGAGGTGAGTTTAGCTGAGGTCTATCCTCAGGCGGTTCTTTTCCAATTTGGTCCTTATTAGCTTGGCCTACTTACTAGGTTTAAATTTTTAATTTTGCGCCTACGAAGTCACGGGCAAAAGGAAAAGTTAATTAATAAAAAAAATACCTGTTTGCATCGATCGAATAACATGACCAAACACCCCCGCCTCCACGCAATCCTGCGATCCTGCAATCTCTACATATTCGTTTTATTTTCGATTTTTATTAGTACATATTTGTAATAATCTTTTTGTGCCTTTAGATACAAATAAAGTAGTATTTGTACAGATCCCCACCCGAACAGCTCCCTCTTCCTCGTCAGCTCCTAGCGCATAGATACTAAATTGTAAATAAAATAAATAAATATTTTTAATTAGTTCATTCTTTTCATTCATTCCTAGACAAGAAAATTAAACCCAGTGTTCATTCCGAACTATGCCTTCTACGTTATGTTCCGTTTAAACTTAAGTTTGCATTCGCTGTTTATCGGTTCCGAGTTTATTTATGTTTTGATGTCAGTAAATTGTCATTGTTGAGCGGCGCGGAGGGCGCAAGAGATGCTGTTGCGGCCTCTACTACTGTTTAAATCAATTTCAAATGCATTTTCATTACAGTCATCGAATCGTCGTAAAACGGAACTACTTAGGTATTTAACGCTATGAGGCAACAAATAAGACACGTGGTTGCGCGCGATGCACCTCGTATAGAGGTGTGTGAGGTCTGTGAGATCGCCGCACGTGTTCTATACATTATATTTCATTGTTATAAATCATGCTAATTGTTCGGTATAGATCGTATGATTTCGTCACATTCGGTGGCGAACATAATTTAAATTTCGCGGCCCGGGCTACTGCGGGTAACCGGGTTTATTTTTTTTTCTTCCGCACGGGCGGGTATATCGAAAATCCCTCTCCGGTACGGACAGGCGCGGGGCCTGCGGAGAGGTGTGGAAGAGTCGTCAGCAAGCAGCCAAGCGGGTCGGTCGGGAACACACGTGCGAATTGGTTATCTAAGGTGCTTGCTTGTACGATAACGCGAAGACACAACCGGCGTGTCAATTTCTGGTAGCGAACGGGGTCGCTCGAAATTTGGTTTCGCGTTCGAAACAATTACGGTGCATACGGGTGCATCCTCAGGCAGCATCGCTGGCGCCTATAGACTGGACAGAAACAGACTTGACTCGATTGACACTGACAGAGACCAGGCACCTGCAGGAGGTGAGGCGGTCATCGAGCTGGTGAGTACCATTTCACCTAGTTTACAATATTATGCCCTCCGGTGCATTCGTAGTTCAAGGGTAGGTTGTGCCGCGGGACCCGAACCCGTTTGTACGGCACACTAATATTATTATACATACTAATATTATAAATGCGAAAGTTTAGATGCATGTATGTTTGTTAGAGTTTGTAGCCTAAACGGATTTCGATGAAATTTGGTATACATGTAGATGTTTTTTTTTAATTCCACGCGGACGGAGTTGCGGGCGAAAGCTAGTTTAAGGAATATATAGACTAGGCATAGTCAAAAAAATATTGTCACAGGCACTTTCTCTGAAAGGTCAAGTTGAGTTTTACATTTTACAAAAAATAACTAAACAATATCTAAACATAAACATTTAATGACACCTATTTGCAATTCATTTAAATATAAATGATATTGACATGTGGTTTTGAGGATATATCATTAGAGAGCGGTCGTGAGATTTTGGGAAAAAGGACTTCTACAAAAGTGGACTTTTCCAAAATCAATTACCAGCAAAACATTTATATACAAAAGATGAAGAACGAAAAGAGAAACAAGAAACTTATTTTTTTTTTCTGAACCGCCATTTTTTCAATTGATTTTTAAAATGTACTTTTATTCTGCAGATTTACTTAATAAATTACAGTGCACATTTTGTTATAACAAAGAAATACCGTTTTTAAAACCAAAACAAAACTATCGATCGCTAGTAATAATTTATTTATGCATATCTATATGTATATATATACTAATATAATAAAGCGTAAACACACACTTCTTTGTTGCTTAAGATGTCAGCAATTATAGCATATTTTTGAATAATTCTTTTTTAATAAAAAGCCGTACTCCTACATCACGCTTTAGGCTATATATTTTCACGCTATTAAACTTAGGGGTAAATATTTTGGATAAAAACCCTAATGTGGGAAAGAGACCATAAGTTGCTGCCAACATCAAGGAAGCAAGGTTGCTATGGTTTGTCATCATGTCATGTCATTTAGACATTTGCAATTGATAATTTGAGAAATATAAACAATAAAATAAAGTGTTTGTAATTTCATGCGGATGAAGCTGCACGAGAACAGATAGTAATAAATAAATTCGCAAAAGATGATCTTAATTCTGGCTGTATACTATAAGTGCTGCTGCCATATATTTTTATTTAGAAGCTGTCTGTCAAAAACAACATTAGCTGTCATGCTTTGATAGACATTGTCACTTGCCTTGACGAGAATTCGTTTCCATTATAAACATTTTAGTATTAATATTATTATTTCATGTGAAGCTAGTCATTTTAACTCAAAACATTTTATTTGTGGCGCGGTGAGTAAGTATGATGCTATTAACCTCACATATATACTGGCGAAAATAGCTCCAGCTTTGTTTGAATACCTAACCAGGGCGAATGGAGACGCCGACATCGGATTGAAAACACATCGACCAATGTATGACAATGAAAACAAGTTCTTCAATGTTTCCCACAAGTAAACGATGATACCAGGTTTAAATAACTTTGAGTGTCAATTAAAAAAAACGGCGGTGTCCAAAATTCTGTTTTTTATGTTTTAATTATCTTTTAATAAACTTGGTACGAGTTCTGATAGTTTACAAAACCACCTCCCATACAAAAAATAGACAAGTCCTTTCAAGTGAAGTGTCAACTATGCCTCCTCTATATAGTTTTTGAAGTCTGGTATAAACGTACTGACACGTATACAAAGACGTCAGTTGCCGGTCGGCGAGCGCGCCGCCACAGACACTCCCGGCGCCGTACGATTCTCTGTCAATGGTAGGACAACTTTGGAAATATTGAAAGGTAAAAAGATTCAGTTCACATTTCTTGAATTAAAGTAGTTCTTGACTATAAAAATATAATCTTTATGTTAAGTCTCGGGATAGTGGTAGTGTTCTGTGCGCAGCGAGGCCGCACTGCGCAGCTGCAGGTCGCGAGCTCGCAGCGCGCTCACACGCCGTCGTTCCTGCAACAACCACAGGCGCTGTTCAAATATGTATCTACAGGGAGAGGAAACTCGAAGAAACATCATCCACACGTTTGAAGAGAATTATGAAAAACAATATAGTAATTGTTGAAGATGTGCGGGTGTAGAAGGAGGAGGTGTAAGAGGAGGGAGTAGTGTACCGCGGCATGGCGCACATCTCGCAGGCGCGCAGCTCGGGCGCGTTGTGGTAGGTGCAGAGCGCGCAGGTCCAGGGCGCGGCGTGGGCGTTGGGCGCGCGCGGGGGCGTGCTGGCGCCCTCGGCCGCCGCGCGCGCCA
>LD688945.1:44997-57365 GCA_003118335.3 Papilio memnon
GTATATCAGCAGTGCTGTTGTTAATTTGAAAGGAGAACGGCGAAGGAAAGGCATCGCCTGTACCTCGAGGAAGGAGGGCGCGGCCTCGAGGTGGCGGTGCAGGTCCGCCAGCGAGTGCAGCGCGGCGGGCGGGGCGGGGGCGGGGGCGGCGGGCGCGGCGGGGGGCGGGGCCTGGCGCGCCACGCCCACCGGCACGTCCACCAGCAGGTAGGCGACGGGCACGCGGCGCGCGGACACGCCCACCTCGTTGCCGTACGCGTCGCGCTCCTGGAACACGCCATCGCCGCCACGTTACCCGACAGAACTCTCGCACGTCTCGACACGCGTACTTCGTGCTGGTGATGATTGTGTTCGTGGGGCACCAATTTGTCAAGCTTTTTTACCTTGCCAATTTGACGCAAATGGATCAATATTGTTTTGATGCGAATGTCGAAAGCTGCTGCTAATTCAGCCGTAGATTGTGTATCATCAACTTCCACAATCGCCTTTAATTCTTCATTGTCGACCAAAGGCTTCCGACGACTGCGAGGTTCATTTTTCAAGTCGAAATTTCCAGAACGGAAGCGAGCAAATCAATAACAGCGCACCACGCGCTGGTTTGTAGTGTTAGCTCCGTAAATGTCGTTGATGTTGCTGCCGCTTACTCATAGTACTCATAGTCCATAATTACTCGATTTTTTAACATATCCATGATGACGAAAATGAAATGCAATAAATTTGCAATACTAATTAGTAAACAAATAACTACTAATGGAAAAAGAATTCCATGTTTTTAAATTAAAATTAATTTGAAATGTGAATTCTTAGCCAAACAAAAATAATTTTGATTTGAAATGGCCAGTACTACAGAACAGCAATTTCATAGGTAAAGACCTATTAATATGTTTTCCAGTTATTGGGCTGGTCTCGACCACTAAAGAACTAGTAAGAAAATGTATATTAGTAGCGTGTCAATGAGATATGTAGGAGGCACCTTGTAGTAGACATCGGGGACGTAGTGGTGCGCGCTGCAGTCGCGGATGTAGCCCAGCTCGGGCGCGTCGCGCGTCGGCAGCAGGATGCCGTCCCGCACCAGCGCCTGGCACTGCCCCGACACCTGGTACCCCTCCAGGTGCACCTGCTTCTCGCTGTCGCCTGCGCACACGCCGCGTCACTCGCACCGCGACCTCATACCTCACACCTCACACCCGCGCACAACTACAGCGCCTGGCACTGCCCCGACACCTGGTACCCCTCCAGGTGCACCTGTTTCTCGCTGTCGCCTGCGGCAGGCCAACAATTAGCTGCCTGGCCTAACAACAGACATCGCACCTCCCACATACAACGAGGGACCCCTGTGCGCGCGGCACTCGCGCTGCAGGTACCTGTGACGCAGACGGTGACGAACTTGGAGCCGAAGTACCCGGAGGAGGCGTGCCGGCAGGCGTTGGGGTGCAGGTTCTGGAAGTGGCCCGCCGTGATGCACTCCTGCGCAGACAGGAAGTGCGTGTCCACGCCCCTGCGACACACGACCCGCACGTTACCTGACCCGCCAACCCTCGCCCTCGCCGCACGCCACAACTGAACTGTTCTAACTGTAACTATACTGTACTGTACTGGCAATACTTCTATGGATTATTCGTTCGCAGGCTAACAGAGATATAAGAAGGCGTATTGTCAACAAGGAGCTGACCTGAGGCGGCGCACGGTGCCGGCGGCCAGGTCCTCGGGCAGCAGGTCGGTGAACATCCAGCCGAGGCGGCGTAGGCCCAGCCGAGCCGCCAGCTCCGCCAGCAGCGCGGCGTGCGGCTCCTCGCCCAGCGCGATGCTGTCGCGCCCGCTCTCCTGCGGTGGCTCCCACACCGCGGTGACGCGTGCACGGATGCCTGCGCACGCAACACGACTAAACTGCTTCTCAGTTTGCCAACGGCTTGCAATTATTGATTAGTCGAAAGTAAATAATTATTAATCGAGGCCGCTTCAATACATTTAGTGTGCCATGGCTGCGCTGCGCAGCGCACTTCCCGCGGCCCGTTATGTCCCGCTACACACAAAATAGTATTCTGCTCTCCTGAACCGCAAAATTAGTTATTATTTATTCCGGATGGTTTAAATATATTTAATTAGTATAACACTTAAAAAGCACCGTATTTTTGTACTCCTTCAAATGTTCCCTTTTTTGGATTCTGTAATTAAGAGATATATAAAAATGCTGTATGAGAGAATTGTAGGTTTAAAAAACATCTATATCTGTTACAGTTTTCACACAATCAGCGTTTGTTTTATTAAAAAGCAATTATAATCCGCAAGTTATTTGCGACGCTATTTTCGACTTTATTAGTATACCTTATTGAAAGGAATGTGTTTGGAGGAGAATTGCACGTAGATTGTAATGAGGCACGTACCGAGCGGCACGTCGGGGTGTCGCTCGTAGCGGCCGTAGAGGAAGGCGAGGCGCTGGCGCCCGGTGGCGCGCCAGTAGGCCAGCAGACGCTCCACCAGGCCGGCGCGCTGGAACAGCACGTTGTCCACGTGCCGATAGGGCTGGCGATTGAGCGTGACGGCGCCGGGCTGGCACGCCGAGCAGATGCCGCGCGGCCACGGCGGGTGCTCCTTGCAGCCTGCACACCCGCACCGTTAGCGCGCGCTCAACAACTCCGCACCATTACACCCAACATTACCAAACCTGGTTTGATTTTGCACGACAGTTCATCCAAAGAAATGAATTTTCCTGAGGTGATCTTGCGCAGGTACGCGTGAAAGGACATGTGTTTGATGTTGTGCTCCCGTAGGTAGCCCTCATCCCAGGGTTCCAGCGGCGAGCAATGCACGCAGCACCCCTTTGAGTTGTGCCGACATCTACAGGAACAATATTGTAATCTATAAATTACTAATCATTGCTCTGTGAATTTTTACATTTTACAAACATTAGTATAAACAAGCAAAATCATGTCCTAATAATACCCTACCAAAAATTGTATATAATAACCAATCCATTGATATAAAACACATAAAGGACAAACATACAAACATATTTTTATATTTTATTATTATGTTAAAATTAAATTCTTCTGTGGTGATTCGTGTATAAGAACATACTGATGTCTGTTTTCTATATAAGCACATAGTGGACATGTAAGATTTAGGATTGTTGGGTAATCTCTCGAAAACAGGTGAGCAATACATTGCATGCAGAGAGGAGACAGTTCATGTCCTCACAGATGATAACCAGGGAGATTTGTGTATGTGTAATTTTGACAGCTGCATAAATGTTCTAATTTACAATTTGTCATCTCTCTGTCTTTGTATTGCGCCAGAGAGCTGGTAGAGCTCCAGGTCCACTTCATCTTCTTCAGGCTTGGGGGCCGCTGCCAGTGCACTTGAGGCAGATGTGCCCGCGCTAACTGGCTCCCCCGATGGTTTGTTATTGTCCTGCACCACAAACAATCACTATGAAATATGGACATAAACTAAATTATAGAATCAAAATGGAATCTATGTCTATATCTATACTAATATAAAAAAGTATAAACACACACTTCTTTATCACGTATTTCAGTAATGACAACATATTCTGAAATATACTTTTTTTTATAATAATAAATTAAGTATAAAACTATACCTTGGATAATAATATGATTACTTTGTTAGATACAGATTTTTCTTTGCAAATAACATTGACAATCATAAAAATGAATGGACAGTTCATCTGTGTGCTGCATGAGCTATGAAATGAGGCAAGTTGTATATTATAGCAACAACAAGTAGCGTACCTCTGCACTGGTGGAAGGCTGGTCAAACAACACTGCCCCATTCACTGGGTTCATGTACAACATGTCACCATGCTGTAAACCGTATTCACGAAGTTGATGTGATTTGCTCGAAATAATTTCCTCTTTGCGCTGCCGGTCGCGGTACAGGCAAAAGCCAAAAGTATTAAGGCGTAAGACTTCATAGACTCGTTCATACAGGCGCGACGTAACGTCTGTGTCTAGCACTTCAATGCGCGACGTGCCCTCTGGCGACTGCACCCGCAGCGTCTGAAAGTCACAACACATACAGCGTCATTTTTACCAAACTTGATTACACTCTCGGCTCTTGTACGACATAAACTGCTGAGTCATTTTGTAAACCAAATCAAAGTTCTGTCATAACAAATGCCTTTTAAAAACAAAAAAAAAATACTAAGTTCCTATCAATAACTATTCAAAGTAAATTTAAAATAATAAAGCAGTTTTCAAAATGCTTATTACATTGGCGATATCATAATTTTTTTGTGATATGTTGTATAGGTATGTTATGAGACTGTGGTATTTAATAATATGCGATTATTAATTGGTTTCATTTATATAACTAATTACCATCTTTTTAGATCCTGACATTCTATTTATTAAATTACTATACACACACCAACCGCAATACAAACTAAACTGACATATGATGATGACAAATGACATGACATGACTTAACACAACCAGTCACTAACGTTCACAATTTATTGTTGTCTTTTTTAAACCCATTGTAACAGAAAATTAATTTGAATAGTTGGGTAGGTAAGGAAAAAGTAAAAAATGGCTTTTTTTTCAATTAATATCGTTTTGATGATTATGATCACCAACTCAAGGAAGAGGACGTTAATTAGTGGTCACACAATCTCTAAATCATACAAAAAGATAAATTTAGGAAGAATAGATATGATAATAAAGCCAAGTATCGAAAGTAAAACAAAAATAGTTACTTAACTTTAGGATGATTAATTTCTGTTAATTTATAAACAGAAATGACAATACGAATTCAATCTGTCGTACTGTCAAAGGCAAATTAGCTGAAAGCTGAACATCAAAAATGTTTTGAAGCCAGATTTAGCACTTTGAAATATGAATGACTAAAAAATGAAAGGAATAGAAACATAAGCTATTTTTAATATCGTACTTCAGCAGCGGTTTTCTTTACGTGGGAATTTCGAATTCAAACCTTACTACTGTTCCTTTCATAGTGAAGTCAGGTAAGAGTTAATTCTATTGAAAATTTTTAATGTATTTTGTAGAATTGCGTTTCAAGATTACATATTATCTTACAGTGTCTTAATATAATATTAGATACTTGAGTGTAGTTTGCTCCAATTATAAAATCATGTGCGGCGATAGTGTGGACGTAGTTATCTTGAGGGGTGTCGACATAGGTGCAGTGGTAATGACATGTTGGCCGGCGCAGGTCCGCTCAGCGCTTATCTATTAGTTATTTTGTAAAGTAAAACGTGTATCTGTGGCATACGTTCCAGTTGTAAATACACCTGAAATAGAACTAATCAGAACTAATCAAATACATACCGAAAACTGTGTCAGTTATATCAAATCGGCGATATGTTCACTTTTATATATTTGTAACTTTCAATAGTGAGCAAAATTATATTGTAAATTGCATTGTTTACCAAGGGGAAAAAATCGATATTTATTATTTAATATATACACTTAGAAATTATAGTTTTGTATCTTGATTTTGTTAAAATATTAATCCTTGTTTTTTATCAGAATCTTTTGTATGTTGTGTTTGAAAAGTTGATTTCCTTCAGTTGTATTTGTGTTGCAATAGATTCACAATGACTGCGGCTCGATGAATGGAGGATATCATGAAATACAACTACACATGTATCAATGGAAGTGGCCACTTGTTGTTTGTGCCTTTTTCATACGAAATGCCTATTTTCCATGTCCCTTGTAGCATGCAATAGTCTTTTTCTGTTAACTAAATTAAAAACAAAAAAATTGAATGGCAAGCATATATAAAATTTATGCTCTTCTTGATGTAGTATGTGTGTTAGTTGAACATTATTTTGTAAATAATAAAATAATGAATTAATAATGTTTTTGCAATTGTTGTTTAAGCAATTGGATGGTCATTTATTTTTAATTACAGAATTGTTGTAAATAGTTGAAAGAGCAGTCCAAGTGGTAGAGAGTATGGCAGCAGAGGAGGAAGGCGCGCCGGTAGAGCTGTATGTGTACGACCTCACCCATGGCCTGGCCGCGCTGCTCTCCCCTGCCATCCTAGGTCACATTCTCATTGTACTATTACATTTATATTTTATACAAACAAAAACACATTTTAATGTAATGAACCAATTACAGGTTTTAGCTTTTCACATCCATTTATATACCTATTAATAATTAATAGTTTATATTTATATAATTATATTTTTAATGATAAAGTGTAATTTATGATGCATATAAAATTATTGCGGGTTCGGGTTACGCAGGTGTGGCATGCGGCGCTGCGTCGCCGCACGTCGCCGCACGTCGCCGCTAGCTCTGTGCCACTTTTCCTGTTCTGTTTTTATACAATGCTAATTTTACACCGTTTATTTGTCTCTATACGTAGTGTGTTTACGAGCGATAACAGTTTTAGTTACATTAACAACTTGCGATCTATTATATATTAACATCATTACATCTCATTCCAATTGTATGTCTAAAATATTGTTAGAAATATGTAGAGTATAGAAGAACATCAAATACTTCACATGGCGGCCATTATGGAATTTAATTAAGCATTAGATTGGAACCAAGTAGAAAAAAAAGTTTGAGTGATAAGTCACATAGTCGGCAGAAGTGCCGAGAAACGATTTTTTGAAAAGTTAATCAGAGCCAATATAACAGAGGTCGTGTGTGCGTGTGTGCGCAGGGCGCCAGGTGCAGGGCGTGTGGCACACGGCCGTCGTGGTGTTCGGCCGCGAGTATTTCTACGGCGGCGGCGGCATCACGCACTGCGCGCCGGTGAGTCGCTCCACTGCGCTGCGGCCAGCGGCTAGCGGCTAGCGGCTCTTTAAAACACCGTAGACAGCAATATGTTTTAGTACAAGAGTTACATAGCTTAGTTAGTAAAAGTCGCAAAAAAATATGGATGAAATAACGTAATTTTACGAGCATACATTTAAATAATGTTGTGATCAGTCCCGCGCGGGAACGCAAACACAAACACCTCGAATGTAACCGAATTTCGTTGATGAACATCAAATGTTTGCGCGAGCAGATTGCGGCCGCAATGAAACATTTACGCGCTATCAAAATAACGTTTATTTTAGTAAGAGCGTCGCGACGACAGCGCCTCGTCCCTGCTGTTTGCGTGTCTACAGAATGAAACAAAAACTCGCCCATACACATTATCAACACATAGTCCATGCACATTCACCGCCACTAACGATGACGTAGGCTAGGGAGAAATTATATTTTTCAAGTATTTTCTTCAGACTAGCTATGTAGGTTCGTGCCTTAACGTATACTTGTTGGTTGTGTTTGCGTGCGGCGGTGTGCGGCGGTGTGCGGGGCGCAGGGCAGCACGCAGCTGGGCGCGCCGCAGCAGGTGTTGCGGCTGGGCAGCACGTTCGTGCCGCGCGCCGTGTTCGCGGACTACCTGCGCGGCCTGGCCGCCACCACGTACTCGTCAGTGCCGCGCCACGCCTGGCTACTTGGCTACCTAGCTACCTCGCCACCTACCCCCTACCCCCTACCCCTACCACATATTACACTATTAACTCTCTTATAGTTTACCCTTTCCCATGAATTCACAACTATTGTAAAAACCTGGAAAAACCTCTGCGTCCTCATCCTGCCGCCGAGTTGATTGCGATAAGGCTGTTAAATCTATCTTTCACACTTTAAAATATATTTATTATGAATATCTATATTTGCAATATGTTTACAAAATAAGTATAATATGTTAAAGCGTCGTTCTAAAAACTATATAGTAACTGTGAGACAACCATTGAAGACATTCGAAGTATGGTAAGTGTAAGTGTGCGTGTGTGGGTGTGTGCAGCGGCGCGGCGTACCAGCTGCTGGAACACAACTGCAACCACTTCAGCGACGAGGCGGCGCAGTTCCTGTGCGGCGGCCGCGTGCCCCCCCACATCCTGGCGCAGCCCGAGCGCGACCTGCCCCCGCAGCTGCGCGCCGCGCTCGCCGCGCTGCTGCAGCGCTCGCTGCCCGTCCCCGCCGCCCCCGCCGCCCCCGCCGACAATGTACAGTGTAGATGTTTGCGCGGCCAGAGCAAGGCGAGGTAGCAGCACAGGTGTAACGTGGTCTGTTTGCACCAGGCGGCGTGCACTAACGGCGTACGTGCCCCGCGCGCGCCCCGCGCGCCCCGCGCGCCCCGCGAGGACAGCCCCGACTACCTCACGCTGAACAACGAGATCGAGGAGGCCAGGTGAGTGGCCGGCTGGCGGCCCGCCCGCACACGTGCGCGATGCGAGGGCGGGCGCGCTGCAAGGTGCGCTGTGCGCTGTGCGCTGTGCAGGTGGCGCGCGCTGCTGGCGGGCGCGGCGGGCGCGGCGCGCGCGGCGGCGCTGTGGCGCGAGGTGCGGCGCCGCGCCCCGCCGCCGCCCTCGCCGCCCTCTCCGCCGCCGGGTCCCTTCTGACGCACACTTTTTATTCCTCTCATTTTTTACAAGCTGTTATTTTTTTATTAACAATAAATATTCATATTCTATTGTTTTAACTTTATTAACAGTAAGTACAGTCGGGGAAGCTGTCGGTGTTCCACCCTCAGCGCTACAGTCGTTAGAATGTTTCCAACAGACGACGACGCGGAACAATAACCATTGGGATAAAATATCCGCCAGTGGTACACACTTAATTGTTTTTAATGTTATACCGCAGTTTGCGGAACTTAGTGCTGCCTAATTGGTTATTTGCAATATGTTTCTGCGAATGGAACATCGTGGATTTCCGCGACTGTACGTGCCCGGAGCGCGTGGCAATCTACTAATATTTAACCGAATCACACGAGGGGCATAGTTTAATTGATAAAGCGAGAGAGCAGGGTTTACCAATGTTTTTTTCTTCTTTATTATTTGTTGTCAGCGCCCTAACCTACCTGGCAGCGAGGTGATCAGAAACGCGTAGTAATGTAGTAATGCAGCCGGTGTCACTCAGATTAACGACTTGATACCGTCTATCCCACCAAAGAAATAATTGAATTCCTTATTAACTTAAAGTAGGAATTGTCTTGATTTTTTATATTGTTTACCAACCGCCTTACAGGCAGAACGAGTTTATATTTGCTTTAGAAAATATTTATATAGAAAAAAAAATTTATTATATTTTAATCACATTTTTCAAGAATGGATTTTGGAAGAATACCTTTACCTACATATCGGTGGAGTTTATACAGGAAAGTAAATTTATACCATTACGATGTAACATCATGAGAATACGTAGTTGGTCAGAAAACAATGAACATTTGTGATTTGAGATGTCGATAGAGTATTGTGCATAGTGTTGTGTACGTTGCGTGCGCGTGCGCAGGCTGCAGTCGCACGAGCTGGAGCAGCGGCGCACCACGCTGGCAGAGAAGCTGGCCCGCACGCAGCGCCGCCAGCAGCGCCGCCAGGGCCGGGAGCAGCGCGAGCGCACACACGACGACCCCCAAGACCATGACGGCCCTCACGACCCCCAGGACGGTCAGTCTCTAAACATTCATCACCTACAAAAGACTACATTTGACAGTTGGTTTAGCGAGTTCGAAGTTCGAGTGGCCAAGGTTGTTCTAATGATATTAAAAGTACTAATTACAACTCACCAATTGGCGTGTTTTTGTAACTACAGTAATGGTTTCTGAATTATATTATTGTACAATTAAACTTCCCACTGAGGGAATCCTAAATGATACACTAAATTCACCAGTACTCACAGTTCACTTTAAACACACAAACGAACAAACTAACCAACACTTTGACTTATTAACAGCAACAACTCTAACTCTTTATTGAATTATTCAACCGCATGGGATGCCTGTTTTCGAAAGTGCACCTCAAGCGCGATGTAAAATACTACAAGCGCCATCTCTTGGCAACTTATCAAAACAGCGGTGGGATGAAACTAAATAATACAAACTAAACAATTATGTTAGAAGATCTGGATTAGAGGTACACTATGTTGCTCCCAGCCGTCGTGCCGGCGCCGCGCATGCGCCGCTCCTTTCCGGACGTCTACCACTCACTGTGGCACAGCCGCAGCAATTACGTTTTGCACGGTGCTATGCTACCACCACACGGATTACACGCGTCAGCTGGAAGTAATTCCGCGTAAAATGTCATTAGTATGCGTGCCGGGGACAGAAGTAATATCCGTTTTCTGTGCGTCCGCTCCGTCGATTGAGGGTAGGCAGCATATCTGAAACACGTATGTCTATGTCGTAGACAGTGTTCACTTCGATGTTTTGCCGAATTTCGGTGGTCACCTTATACAATAAATATAAATAATAACCTCTAAGAAGGATATGAATTACGGTGAATTTCGCAAAAATACTAGATATTATTTTATTAGAGCTCGCCTACCGAGCTAGTTGACCGATAGTCATGTGGTTCACCCGCGCGCCGCTGGCAGCCTCCAGGGAAACCTCCACAGAGATCGGGCTATTGTATATACAACTACTTTTAAAGTTCTTTTTCAAATTGTGGAAAATAATGAAAATAGCTCGGTAAGTGTGAAAGAGCGAGGTTATTAAAAGTGCGGAGGAGCGTGTGCGGAGGCGGAGTTGGCGCGGCGCCAGCGCGGCGGCGAGCGGCGGGGCGCGCGGCGGGGCGCGGCGCGGGGCGGCGGCCCGGCCGCGGCGCTGTCGGCGAGCAGCCGCCGCGCGCCCTCCGCCCGACAACCACCGCCAGACTGCGCCGTCCTTCCGGATCGTTTGTACCTTCAAATAGATCTGCGTCGGCGTTAGTGCACGCGCTCGCGCCTCAAGGTAACCTGCTTCGTCGCCACATTTTTACTTTTATGTCTGATTTACTGAGTTTAGTAGAAATACTAATGGTCAGGTTGAATATTGTGGTTCAAGCGACTGAATCTCACATCGGTCTGCCATCAGTCTTAAAATAAACGTGCCGAGTGGTGCGGCGCGGCGTGCTCGCGCTCAACAAAAACAAACGGAACTCAATCGACAACTTGTGCGTTATTTTATTGGAGTTTTGAGTTGTACAACTGTATGTATTTCTAAACAGCTTCATTTTTGAGTAAGTGAATTTCGTATGTTTAAATGCCTAAGAATAAAGTGTCATCTAACAATTTGGCTTTAGTTAGATTGTTGTATCAGGTGAAGTGGTTGGTACATGCAGTAACATGTCACCTCGTCGTATTCTGTCGTATTCTGTCGTATCGTGATGTAGACGCCGCCGCGCCGCGCACGCTACACCGCGAGCGCGTTTCCCGCGACGCACAAATACAATACAGTTAGTCGATTTTGTAAGTTTTGATTGACTCCCATGTGTGATATGTGTTAAGTGCGTTGTGTATGCAGAGATGGCTGAATGCGTGAAGCGGCAGGAGGCGGCGGGGCCCAGCGGCGCTACCGCCAGCGCGCTCGGCGAGCTCGAGGAGGCGGAGCAGCCGGGCCGCGCGCCCCGCGACCCGCCCATCCTCTACCGCGACATCGACGTGAGTACCTGCAGCGCGCCCCGTGCTGCTCATTCAATACAAAAACAATTGTTTCATGTTCAACACATACAACACACTCGTACGTCGACATTGGTACACGACTAGCGACTCGCCCCGGCCTCGCCGGTGAGAGACTATGAAGAGAGGTCTGATTCCTTTTCTTTTACACTATGTATCAGGTTATAATTTTTGAACGGTAATTTATCCTTTCCTGTGAGTTTCCGTGTATCGGTGACAGCTGGTTGGGCCGGGCGGGCCGCGACTTGTACGGCAGTCAGGTGGGTGAGTAGAATGCGGCGGTGTGTGCGACAGGCGGCGGCGGAAATGGCGGAGCTGACGCGGGCCCTGGCGGCGGCGGGCCTGCAGCTGACGGCGGAGGACCAGCAGAGCCTGGAGGAGCTGCGCCAGTACCTGCTGCTGGGCGAGGGCAGCTGGGTGCTGGGAGACGAGTTCCTCACCTTCATCGGTGAGTGCCCCGCTCACGGAGACACACACATGTCCACCAGCAAATTATTTGATTAAATCTGAAACTAGGTGAAGGATGACGGCGGACGGCGGTATACTCGTAGCTTATGCAAGATGCATTCATAAACATGGTATTACTTACAATTCCACTTGGAAAACATTTCGGTTTCGTTAATTCCTTAAAACGAGGAACTTTTCGGTTACATTTAGTATTTGTATTATATTATAGCAACATAATGTGTGACCTTGCAGGTCGCGTGCTGGCGGAGGAGGGCGGGGCGAGCGAGGCGGGCAAGGCGGGCGAGGCGGACGGGCGCAGCGCGGCGCGGCGCGCGGTGGTGCGTTGCCTGGCGGCGGCGGCGCTGCGAGACGACGTGTCGCTGCTGCTGCACCAGGACCGCCGCCAGCACGCGCTGCTCGCCTACGCGCACCAAGTCGACACGCTGCCGCCGCCCGAGCAGCACGCCCTCGCCCTCTTCGTGAGTGTCGCTGCCCCCG
>LD688945.1:79402-93434 GCA_003118335.3 Papilio memnon
TGTCATGTCATTTTGACATTTGCAATTGATAATTTGACAAATGTAGGTAAACAATGAAATGTTTTTTTTATAGTTTCACGTGGATGAAGCCGCAAGGGAACAGCTAGTATTATCTATAATGAATCTTATAAAACAACGTCGCTTTTCGTGATTTCTGTTCGACCGCTCTTTCCTTCTAAGCCAATAAATGGATTTTTAAATGGTTCATACCATCGTGCAGATAGCATATTCCGAATTGTTTATGGATAGATGGAGGGACGGAAATGTATATACGTGTAGCAGTAAACAATGGAGAGACTGACGCACTGAAGTCTTATACGATATCACGGGGAGCGCCCACGTCTCTGAGGACCGCGTTGAGTCGGCTGACGGCTAGCCCACCGCACGTTTTATTTATAGAGACACGCGCAGCGCAACACGTGCACAGCCTCACGCCCACAGACACTGCCCTATGCCACCACAAACACAAGTCAAACTGAAAGTGATACCTAGATGTGCAATGGGAGACTTGTTTTTGTGGCATGTGCATAACCTCGATAGATTATTTATTACATGGTCCGCTACAGGCTGAAGGTGTATCGCAAGCGCGACGACCACAGAAACGCTCTCTTCTAACTGTTCAATACAGCCGGTTACGTGACATTTCCCTTTCCCAGTAGCTACCTCTTTATCGCGCATATTCTTTGTTCCACCTCACAGTGCCATACATTATCAATGATGACCTTGGTCGGCCTGCGCGCTCTGTCTGCACTCTGCACAAATTAAAACGTCTTCATACAATTCAAAAATGTTTTGGTACGTACCCTAGCATAATGCAGTACTTGCTTGTTGCCTTCCATATAATGAATACCGTTATTGTTTCCACGGAGTATTATTTTCCGTCTACGGCTCACAAACTCTTGTCTATCACAAATGACAATCGTCACGATATTCTTATAACTCAATTGTTAACATAATTGCGGGTTTCCACGGTCCAACTTGTCCACACATGTACTAAAAGTTACGTCAGTTGAATTTGACGGTACCTGTATAAGGTATAGTTTCTCACTTGCGCCTGCAGTGCCACTGTTGACTTAGCAAGTGTCGCGGTTGCGGCGCCCGATGTCACGTACATGTTAGCTATACATGGCTGGTCACTGCCGGGCGAATGCCGTAATTCTGTTTCTCGTTGTCTACTCGTTAGTGTCTCGTTGCCTCTTAGTCACCACACTTCGGAGGACAAGTGTAGTGGTATAACAGACGCTGACGACATCGGTGCAAATGGTAATTGTTGGGTTAGGTTCTGTGTTTGGATATATTGACATCACATTCATGATAGTATGTTCAGTCAGCAGGGCACGCCTCAGTGATGATATACTTACTACTGTGTTTCAAGTTTAATTGACAAAGCGTGGAATTTCTCAGCAACGTAACAGTGACTGGAGCAGTGCGGTCAGCGGCCCAGGGGCATGAATCACCGTTGTCGGCCGCGTTAGCGCGACCGTTGTGACGTCACCAATGTGCGTCACACTCGCACACCAGCTATGTCGCTATCACTTACTGTTCAATGTTAATGTTGAGTTTACCTGAATATTTATTCTTTTCTTTATTGACGAAGCGATTCGTCCTGCCAGCGCCACGCACCGTTTACACCAGTTGAACTATCTTTTTTTTAACATGTAATAAAGGTCGTTGTAGGCGTACCACGTTGGGTTCTACAAGTGTTGTTATTTGCTAGGACGTGTCAGTCACCGCTTGCCACCAAAATTAGTTATTATTGAGTATGTTTTCGCATGACTCGGTACCTACGTACAACTATAAGTTATTGAATGTAAAATACCGTTTGTCCCCTTTCGGTGAGAAACGTCCCCTCCTCTGGTAAGGGGGAGGGGAGGTTACCCCGCCGAGCGCGCGACAGTACAGCGACGATTTAAATATGCAGCTCGCAGCGACACGTTCACTTGTACGGAAACTTGTCTTTTCTAAGAACCAACAGTAAAGTGTCTGCTTCATCGCTCGCGCGTCTAAACAAGTCGCCTTGTTTCTTTGTCTCGTGTTTCGGTGCACTCAAAACAACTACCGGACGCTAAGCTACTCTCAAAAAGCAATTTTATTGAAACATTAGCTGTTCCCGTGCGGCTTCATCCGCATGAAATTATGAAAATTTTATTTGATTGTTTACATTTGTCAAATTACCAATTGCAAATGTCAAAGTGACATGATGACAAACCATGGTAATCTTGTTTCCTTGATGTTGGCAGCAACTTATGGTCTCTTTCCCACATTAGGGTTTTTATCCAAAATATTTACCCCCGAAGTTTATTGGCGTGAAAATATTATATATAGCCTAAAGCGTGACGTAAGTGTAGGGCTTTTTATTAAAAAAAAGAATTATTCGAAAATATTCTGTAATTGCTGACATCTTAAGCAACAAAGAAGTGTGTGTTTACGCTTTATTATATTAGTATAGATAGATAACGGAACAGACCAAATATGTCATTACAAATTATGAATATGTTCGGTGTCTCGCTCGCACCCTGCTGAAGCACTCGCCTCTATAAACTAATGTGTATATGTTACTCATTATTTTAGGAGCTGTAGTCTCCGTAATGAATCTATATCCTGCCTGTGAGAAGGACATCCGCACTAGCATTTCAGTTTTTTTTTATCAAAAATATGATAAACCAGCGCTTGACCACGATTCCACCTAAATTGAACTGCAGTTGCAATTTATTTTCTGCAGAGATTGTATTTAACTATAGGCATTCGTTAAAAACGTCAAGTGTTCATTTGATGTTGTTAGTGTGTAAAGGGGACGTCGCGTGCTGGGGGTAGTCGCCGCGGCGCAATGTCGAACTGTCGACACCGTCTGTCGTGTTAAAACAGCAAAGTTATTTGTACATCGGTATCTAACAACGTAAGGTGTTTGCAATGCCCCCTACCACAAGCGGTCCGGCCTACTTCGTAACTCGATTGCTGCACAGCGCACTGCAACCGCTGCAGTGCTTCATCTATTTGCAGTAGTTGTTTTATCTCAAGAATGGTCGATATGATTTTATTTTTATGATAAAAACATGCAAATCAATTTTATCAAAATATCAATTAGAGAGGTCGTGCTCGTGCCACGTTTACTGTAGGCCTAGCATTTGAACTTTATTGCGTTACGTGACGGTCCATAGGAAATGGGTCACGTGGGTGACGCGACCCACGTTGTGTCTGTTCTCTAATGAGCATAATCTTACAGAACAAGAGTATTTTTTCTATAATATTTTAACCTATATACATATATTAGACTAAGTAATTTGTAATATTTATTTGTCACCTTATTCGTGTTAGTAGTCTACTATAATACCAATCAGCTGCGACTTCTTCGAAATGTTTGTTTAAAGTTTGCTTAGCTCTGTGTTGGGTGTAGTTTAGGTTTGTCGCAACATTTCCTGTGCCGGGTGGTGCCGGGTGGTGTCGGGTGCAACCTGTCCCCGCTCGCAGACGGACTCCCACAATGTCCAGCGAACAAAATACGATGCTTTGCGTTGCGAGGCGTACTTTAAACAAATGCATTGTATTTTGCGATGGACAAGTTATTGAAATAAAGATAACAATTGTTGGCGTCGAATTTCTTCGTAAGCTTTATATTAAATACATCGCGAAGTTGACAACGCGCGTTAATTGATGATGAGTTTCGATGGGCTCCTCATGTCATGTGAGATTCTGACTGTCGTAGTTTGCTTCTCTTTCTGTATTCTTATTTTGTTGTTATAGAATTCAGTCTCTGCGTATTGTACCAGGCTGACATAAGTTAACCAGAGGGCGCCGATAGCTGAAGCTGGCGGGCGATCGCACCGATTATCGCTGATAAGATAATAACGCCTCGAAAGAGATTCGAGTGGCCCCCCCCTCTCTCCACGGCGGCTCCTTCGCTATACGACCTCCACCGACTCGTGTTTGCCTAGTAGCGTTTCAGGAAGAGCGTAGAGAAAAGTAGTTTTCAGCGTGACGTCATTACGTAAACGAGGCAAAAGCGATGCTGAGTGAAATCGTGTTGCAGATTTTCGAATTTCATATGTAATTTATTATCTAACCCGCACTGGCCCAGTGAGGTTCATTAAGGTCTAGTCACTCCGAACATATGGTAGACGCCGAGACCCTCGGAATGTGCTGATGGTGATGAAAAGTATGTGCATATATAAAAATAAATTTTACCGTCATCGAACGCAAACCGGTAAAAACACAGATATTTTTGATTTAGAATGATACGTTATCAAACTACTTTTCATGGAAAAATATATTCTTGGAAAATTTAATAAATGGGTCACACAACAAAAAGTTGTGAGCTTAAAATTTTATAGAAACTGGAGACTGATAGCAATTTGAATGAGGGGCAACAGAGGCGATCAAGTCGGTTGATTGAAAGCTAGCACCGAATCCGAGTGCACTGAGTGAGCGCTGGGCGCGGGGCCCGCACTGCACCGCGCAGCCGAACTGGGTCGCCGCGCGCTGCAGTGCGGGCCCGGCGACCTCTAGGCCACTGCGCTGTGTTTGCCCGCTACTTACTCTTCTATCTGATGCATTTGCGGTTTATCCCTTTTAAGCGGAAATTGGATGAAATCATATGCGTTAAAAAAGAAGTATCAAACGATTTTTTTCAGGTGTGTAATATTGTTTTGTCATCAGAACTAAAGATCTGTCTAGCAATGGGAAGTAGATCTAATTTCAATTAAAACATTAAAACTGGATAATCCCCATCCCAGACCAAATTGGTCTTTTTTATTATAGTTTTGCTTATCTTAATCTGGAGCACAAGCTCATTATCCCCAACAAGGTAATATCTTCAGCGAATAGTATAGATATACAGGTGCTCCTATATGTACAATGTCAATCGGTCAACAACCAGGAGGAACAGATGTGGGCTTAAAACCGATCCCTGGTGCAAGCCCACTGCCACACTGCAACGACCGTTGTATCATAGCTACATAGCCCACCACAGAACCCAACATGGTAATGGGTCGTATATATTTTCGATGTCAACGAACACCATATGCAAGTTTTTGTACACACAGATGTACTTTCATACAACTGACACAATTGATGAATATGGCGACCGTTGTTCCACTACCGGGCATGAACTTTGAATGGTTCTGTACTACTTCAAGACCAATAAACCACGCTAACTAAATATAACCTTAGCGGTTTATAAGATTAAAGAGAAGGCAATAAAATCTGAAAAACGTAATGTAATCATAATAATGTGGTACCTAAACTGTAACACAGTTCAACGTTGTGTTAAGTAGTATGTACCTTTATGGAGCGGACAATGCGTGCGATGAGTGCGGGCCAGGCTAGCGCGGGGCGAGGGAAGGTCGAATCAATTGTAGCGTGCCTCGCCGGCGATGGGGCGCAGCGCACGAGGCTGCGAGCCAGCGATGATGAGCGGCGGTACTCTCTCGTGCGTAATCTGCACTGCCCACCTATTCCACTACCCGCGCCACCGCAGACTATGACTTGACTAATATACAGTACTAGCTGCTCCCGTGCGGCTTCATCCGCATCAAATTAAAAAAACCTTTATTTTATTGTTTACATTTGTCAAATTATCAATTGTAAATGTCAAAATGACATGACGTCATGAAAAACCATGGTAATCTATTCTCCTTGATGTTGCCAGCTCGTAGCTTATGGTCTCATTACCACATTAGGATTTCTATTCAATTTATTTACCCCCTAAATTTAATAGCGGAAAATATATACCCTAAAGCGTGACGTAAGTGAAGGGCTTTTTATTTAAAAAATAATTATTCAAAAATATGCTGTGATAACTGAGATCTTACGCCACAAAGTAGTGTGTGTTTACGCTTTACTATATTGGTATAGAGTATAGAGTATAGATAAGGTAACGTGATACTTGACCGAGGTTTATGTCTCTTGTTATAATAATAAATAAATGTTATATTATTGTCATCTTAGTGACATTACCGCCACTCGCCGGCTATGTCCGCAGATTGTTTTGCTGTCGAGCTAAACTCCTGCTCCTAATAAAGACAAGCTGAAATGTAGTTTGGGCAACGACATTAAGTGTAGCAGTTCGCTTTAACTGTTGAAATGAGGAGTTGGAGATCAGTTCGAGTGAGTACCATGCAGTCGGCGGTGGGCTGAGCACTGCGTGCACAGTCCGGGCACGTGCACGTACGCAGATAATCCTAAAACATTAAATGTCTCCCCAATGGATTGTCACTTCAAAACTAAGTTCTCGTAAAGATGTGATTGGTGTGCACGACATTCGTCACCACGATAATCTCCGAAACAGCTGGAGCGACTTGACGCAATAATGGAAGATAGGTGATGTATACAGGAATAACCTAGGAAACTTTTTTTATTTTTTCGAACAACAATAAAATATTGTTTGGTTCAAATTGCTTAAGGATGTGTATAAGACGCGTAATCTCTGTACGTAATGTAGTAGTTGAAACTAACAAATGTATGTGTCGGCTGGCTGCACTGGCCGCACTGGCCGCAGTGGCTGCACTGGCCGCACTGGCCGCAGTGGCCGCACTGGCCGCACCGCAAGGCGGATAGCGGGTGACGCACAAATGTAGCTGTTCGTTCAATAACCTTGCCGAATACGACGAATCTTTTATTTAGTTTGCGCAAATCTAAGTTGCCATGTTATTATGTTCAGTTTGCACTGACATCAATTTAATTATTAAGTTTGTTCCTTTGAAGTGCTGATTTTCTAATTTTATATCAATGTCAGATTGTAAGCTTTTGAAGGTGTTTGTCTGCGTGTACACTGCAAAGTATTGGCGCAGATATTGAGATGGGGACAGCTATTAACGTTGCGCAAACTTATTAACTCAACATTAAAATGATCTGCTTTTTATTGAGATCGTAACAGCAAAATGTATTAGTGTTATTATTATAGAGTCGCTGCGAAGCAAACGGTTGATTGTGAGATCAGTGGCCGGTCTAGTTTAATCGGGGACAGGCGAGCGCACGCTGATATAGCTTCTCGGGCCTATGTCATAGAGGCGAAGTTCGCAGGGTGAGCCCGGGGACTGGTCCCGCTCGAACCGAGACCTACGTAGTGTTGGCGAAGGCCGCGCCTTGCCGCCGCCGTGCCGGGGCACTGGTAACTGGCATGCCGAGAGTTTGGTTAATGGCGAATTCGCAGTATGTTTATTTTGATAACAAGTATACTGCGAGTACCCTTCAGCGAGTCAGTCTCGATGGGCTGTGGTACTCATGAACACGAGCACTTAATCGGTGTTTAGGACAACGATGGTGGACCGGCACCTCTTCGAAACGACGGCAGCCGCTACAAAAGGGAGAAAAGAATATTTTCAAATTCAAGGAATTATACTTCGATGGTGAAATGTTCGAAAATAAATAAACATTGGATGCACATAATATACAACTTTGGGATTTTTTGTGATGGAGAAAACAAATGAATATCTACTATCCTACCTGATGTTAAGGCACGGCTTAAATAACACTTAAATAAAAAAGCTTCATTAGTTTGTTTTAGAAGAATTCGTGATATAAATAATCCATAAGCGCATTTTAAAGCGAGAGGGGTCACGGTCCATTAGAGCGAAGCCGGTCGTCCTCCCTGACACGGCCGCTCCGCCGCGCGGAGGGTTGGTCCGGGAGGTAGCGCAGGGTCAATGCTATATTTGCATCGCTCCCAGTTCCCAGTCCGCCCTCGCATCTCACCGCACTGTTGTTATTTGTAGGCGTGCCGCTGAGCTCTGCCATACAACTGTATGTACATGTTGATGTAAAAATATGCTGATTTAAGCCAGTGTCCAGACACACAAACGCTCCAGAGATTGGTAAAAATTTGCGAATTCACGTTTCGTGCCTGTGGTAATAACGGCTTTTGTTCCACAATAGGGAAATATTTATGTGTAGCGTGGAGTGTAGGTCTCATATTGTAATCATAACATAACTAGTTAAGTCGTCAGTTGAAAGTAAATCTGTACGAGGTGCCTGTTGCCGAGGGATGGGGCGGGGCGGGCTGTGCAGTGGGTCGATAGCGGCGTCTGTGTGGAGTGCGCGCTGTGCCGGCCTCACCTACCGTCTCCTGCTAAACTGCACACCAAACATCTTGTGTTTTACAACACTTTTGCCATGTATTCTATCATAGTTATTAGTATTCATTAGACTTTATTAGACGAGATTTGCACTCTTAGATTTAATCCTCATAGGTGTATTTTAAGTTGACTTTAATATTTTAACGACTTTCCAATATAAGTAGGTTATCAATTCGTCTGGATATAAAGTATATATATATATATATTTTATGCTATCCAATAAATAATGTAACAAAGGTTTAAGTTTGCGGATCGTATACATTGATATTTTTGAGCGTCTACCAGATCATTTGCAGTGCGTGGTAGCCACATCACTTTTACATTGATTCTTATGACTGCTGGGCAGGTAGTGGCTCAAAATGGCAAAGAGATCTGTTGTCCCACAAGTTGGCATTAAATGCAGTGCATATTTATTTGCCATGTAACTAGTTCGTTGTCCTCACACGAGACGGCTTCCCTTAGCATTGAGTGCGCGTTCTCGTACGCAGCCGTTGCCTTGACATGGTGCGCACGCGCTCTCCCGGGCTGCTAAGCGGTAAGTCTTTGTTAGCCCCCCCCCTCTCGCCGCACATCTCACGAACACAACAAACACGCACTGGTGCCAAAGTAATAGTACCTATATTAAAAACGGTTTGTTGCTTCTTCCCCGTATTAAACAATAAGTTCTGACGGTAAATAATTTAATTTACTGACAAGATTATACAGCATACATTCGAGTAATAAAAAAAGACAATATACGGTTTTTTCAAGTATTATTTATCAAAATAAAGAAAAAGAGAACTGGTGCTTTTTTTATTATTAACTGTCGTGGTAATGGTAAATTTATCTTAACTTGCCTAATTTTTGTAAGGAACCGGTTTTCGATGCATGTTTTAACACATTGTCTGGGATCGCTTTAATGTTCAAATCATTTTTTACGCTGCCAGCCAATGCAGGTAAATATGTTTAGTTGTGTTATGTGCGGCGGCGGTGTATGGGTTGCGGGCGACAGGCGCTGGCCGGCCGTGCTCACACGACAGAAGTGGGACGGCGAACCGTCAAATTGAACCCATGATAAAGTTCATCCGTTAACAGACAAAAAATTAGTGCGGGTTGGTCCGCACAAACGTTTTATTCATTCCAATACATGGCAATAAAGTGCGTTTCACTCTGAATGGGGCCATCGGTCATGTGCCGACACGTGAAGACGTGCATTGGGACGCCCGTCTCGCGCGGAGTGGCGCGGACGGCCTAACTTATTAAACCCGTTGCCTTTATGCTGCTACCAATTAACTAATCAAATGGATGTACGCTCTCTAACCACTGCTGTGTTCATATGTGTTGTTTTAAAAATAGTATAGTGCTACCGCTCGCATATAGACATTTTTATTGATATTGACAAAAACAATACTTAATTAATATAATTCGATCTGCGTGGATTGGTTGGCTTAAATAAGGTGTATGCTGTTCGCCGACGACATTGTTCTTGTTGGGGAAGATGCGCTTGAGGTCCAGGGTAGACTGGAGAGATGGCGGGATAAACTGGAGACAGCCGGACTGAAGATAAGCATAACGAAAACGGAGCAGCTATTCTGCGACTTCGGAGGCTTATCCAGTTTTATCCCGATTGCCTTAGATGGCGCTTATCTTCCAGTTTGATCCGACTTCCGGTACCTCGGCTCATTAATCCAAAGCGACGGCGATATTGACCGTGACGAGACTAATAGAATAAAAGGATGGATGAAATGGTGACAGGTCACAGGAGTAAAATGCGACCCTCAAATTCCTCTTAAAGTAAAGGGGAAAATTTACAAGGCCGTCGTAAGACCTGTCATGATGTATGGATCTGAATGTTGGGCACTAAAAGGGACGGACGAAAGGTGACTACATGTGGCAGAAATGCGGATGTTAAGATGGATGTGTGGGGTAACACGATTGGATAAGATACGAAATGAGTATATTAGAGGAAGTTTGAGAGTAGCCCAAGTGGTAGAGAAGGTAAGGAGTAAAAGGTTAGCATGGTATGGGCATGTTATGAGGAGGGATGAATCGCATGTAATAAGGAGAATGTTAGTTATGAGTGTGGAAGGGTACACCGGTAGAGGTAGACCTAGAAAGAGATGGATGGATTGCGTGAAAGGTGACATGATCAAGAAGGGAGTGATGACTGAGATGACGTATGATAGAGTTATTTGGAGGACAAAAACCTGTTGCGCCGACCCTACGGGAGTAGGATAAGGAGGAAGATGATGACTTTACGTTTAGTAGACGACAGCATGATAGACAAAACAATTGTACGATGTAAACACCGCACAATACGAGTACATGTTTTTCCTGAGTAAGCATTTTCAACTAGTTCACGTAGAAACACCACAGCGTTCTTATGTGCTCACCGCCATTCATAGTCGTAGTTATAGGAATAAACCACAACACTCTCTTTTAACTACGGAGTTTTATTTGTATGTACGGACACACCGTACATCTTGTTCCATTCTTTTTTAAGTATAGTGTCGTTTCGCAGGCTTGGTATCGGTGTCCGACGGGCAAGTAGAGGTGGCGCCGCTGCGCGAGAATTGGCGGCCGCTGCTGGCGCACTACGCCGGGCCTGCCGCCGCGTTGCTGCTGGCCGCGCTCTTCGCCGCTGCGCTGCCGCTGGCCGGGTGCGTGCCGCACGCCCCGCCCCGCCTCGTCCCGCCTCCCGCGCTCGCTAACTCCGCCCTCCGCTTTGCAGGCTATTTTGGTGCTGTTGTCAGTGGTGCCGCGTGGGCCGACGCCGGCGACCCTTCGACCGCAAGTACGACGCCTGCATCAAGGGGATCCTCGCCATACTCCTCATCGGTTTGCTCACACTCTTTCTGTGAGTGCGATCATACTTTCTTGTATCGATGTACAATACAATTATTGTTTCAAACCTAATTTGAATGGCATCACTCGAAAAAGTATAGTGGTATTTGCATTTTGAGTTTTTAGATGGCGTTGGAATTGTATTAGATTACGGTATGGTTGTGTAATGCGACAGCATAAAAAAATATATCATTAATGAACGAAGCTGATGTTATTGATGGGGCAGGTTCGGCGTGGTCTGCGCGTTCGCGACGGACTCGCAGGTGGAGAGCGGGTCTGCGGGCGCGCCGGCGGCGCTGCGTCGCGGTCTGCGCGACACGCGCGTCTTCCTTAACGCCACGCAGGCGCACGCGCGCTACCTGCTCGTCGACAACTACGCCGAGCTAGAGCGCCGCCTCAATGCCATGCTCACCTGTCAGTACTCACCGCACCCACTCCGCACCACAGACAACACTCATGTTGTACATCTAATAATACAAATCACTTTTCCTTTTCTTCCACTAACTTCTCTTAAAACGCATTTTGTTAAAGTCATTTCGGAGATAACATCCTTGCGGTTGGTTGCGGTATGATTTTGAAAGCTCGTCACATATTTGTCGAGGTTATGTTGTATGTATCGACAGACAGCGGGGTGCTGATGTCGCAGCAGCTGGGCGAGGAGTCGGGCAGCGCGGCGGTGGGCCGACTGGAGGCGCTGCTGCGCCAGCTGCCGGCGGCGCGCGCCGCGCTGCGGGACGTGCGCGAGCGCACGCACGCGCTGCGCGAGAACGCCCAGCGACTCAACGCAGGTGCGCCGCGGCCGCTCGCAGGGCAGCACGGCTCGCCGTATCGCATCGCTGACAGTGTTGTTGTCGGCAGGGCTGCGCAAGGTGAAGGCGCTGCTGCTGAAGACGCTGAACGACTGCGAGCAGCCCCAGTGCCGCGAGCTCAAGGAAAAGTACAAGATCAGCCAGCTCGAAACCAAGATACAGTACAGCCAGGTCGGTGCTCGCCCCATTTCCGCCCCCTTTTTCACGAAACATTATTAAATGTTAAACTTTTTATATTAGACTTCATAATTTTGCTACACTTTTCGAGTCGCGGAAGCACTTTGCCGTGCTGTTCCGCAGACGGTAGTAAAAAATTTAATTAACATTTGTCTATAAAATTTCACGCCTCATGGAGCAGATGTTGGATCAATACTTTCCCACGGTGAGTAGTAGTGAGTAATAGTGTGGTGTGTGGCCTGTGGCGTGTGGCGTGTGGCGTGTGGCGTGTGGCGAGTGGCGAGTGATGAGTGGCGAGTGACGCGGCGGGTGCGCAGATGCCGGACGTGTCGGGCGTGCTGGGCGAGCTGGGCGCGCTGCTGGACGGCAACTTGACGGCGGAGGTGTCGCGCGGGCTGGAGACGGTGCGCGCGCTTCAGCGCGGGCTGCGCGCAGCGGTGGAGGAGCGCGCGCCGCACGTGCAGGCGGCGCTGGGGGAGACGGGGCGGCGGCTACGCGCGCTGGCGGACCGCGCTGGCGCGCTGGCGGCGGAGGCGGGGGAGCTCGTGGCGGAGCAAGCGGCGACGGCGGACTGGCTGCAGGCGGCACTGGACCAGTACAGCGGCTACTGGCGCCACACGGGCCGCGCCGCCGCCGCCTGCCTGCTACTGGTCAGCACATGTTAAACAATTTTTTTCGAGAAATATGCTTAACGATATTTTAGATTCTGATTTGGCAAGCGGTTTTGCCAAAAAATAATATATAGTGTAGAAGTATCGTGTTGTGCGTGCGCAGATGACGTGCCTGTTCGCGTGGGGGCTGGTGTGCGGCGTGTGCGGCAAGCGGCCCGACGTGTACGGCGCCAGCGACTGCTGCAACAAGGGCGCCGGCTCCAGTTGCCTGCTGTGGTGAGTGCGGCGCGAGCGGCGCGTTTGACGCGAGGGACGCGAGTGACGCGAGTGACGCGCGTGTGTTCGCAGCGGCATGGCGGTGACGTTCGCGGCGGGCGGCGCGGTGGCGCTGGTGATGATGGCGTACTTCGTGGTGGGCGTGGCCAGCCAGCGATTCGTGTGCGACCCCCTCACGTGAGTGTCCCTGCTTCACACACACACAGTGTATAAACAACAATTCTCACATTTGTCCAGTGTTCGGAAAGAATAATATCATCAATGGAAACTACTCTTCTACATAATACGAAAATCAAATATTCCCATAACCTTTAGTTGATTTATATTGACGTAACAGGTATTGATATAAAAGAGAAAGAAAACGCCTAACAGAACAACACGTTTTTGTGGGAGCAAGAAGCATCTAAAGTACAGACACAGATAGGGGTGGGGCGGTGGAGTAGTGGAGACACTGACTGACTGCCGGGGAGTGTCCGCAGAGAGCCGCGCGGCAGCCGGGTGTTCGCGGACGTGGAGCGGTTCGTGGAGCTGTCAGCGGCGGGCGGGGGCGGGGGCGGGGGCGGGGGCGGGGGCGCGAGCGGGGCGCAGCTCAACCTGACTGCCGTGCTGCTGCGCTGCCATGCCAACCACACCGTCTACGAGGTCAGTGCCGCCGTCGCCGCCGTTTGGCCGCCGCCAATGATGTTTTTATTATTTATAGGATACAAAGCTATTATGGCATTTAGGAACAAGCTACCAAAGTATCATCACAACTTGCGCTGTGGTTACACGGCCGATGTGTAGCGTGTTATGTGTGCGCAGACGCTGGAGCTGTGGCGCGTGTTCGACCTGGAGGCGCTGGCGCACAACGCGTCGCGCGAGGTGGCGGCGCGCGCGGCCGAGCTGCGCCCGCGTCTGCCGGCCGGCGTGGTGCTACTGAGCGCGGAGGCGCGCGCGCAGCTGCGCCGCCTGGCCGCCGCCGGCCTCTCCGACCTCGAGTACGACCGCATCCTGCAGGCCGTGAGTGCTGCACTCGACACGCTGACCTGTCGATTGCGGACCTATTGAAGCTGATCCTAAGAGGCGTTTGCGTTGCGTGCAGCTGGAGACGAACATGACGTCTCTGGAGCTGTCGGGGCTCGTGGCGCAGCTGCGCAGCACGGCGGGCGCGCTGGCGGCGCGCGCCGGGTACGCCGAGGTGTCCGCGCGGTTGCGCGACGCCGCCGCCGAGCTGGCCGCGCTGCAGGCCGACGTGCTGCGCCCCATGCTGGACCACACGGACCACCTC
>LD688945.1:114921-130110 GCA_003118335.3 Papilio memnon
GAGAATGTTTTGTTTTTAATGTATCTTTATAATACAGCTTGGTTAGCAGTATGTGATACTTATTGCAAACAAACTTAAGACGATTATCTGTTCTACGTGACAATTCTTCAGTTCAATTAAGTATTAAAATATATACCTACCAATATCACTATCGCTGTTTTTTTCAATTTATACATACAATGAAACTAGAAACTGGTTTACGTTATCAATAGTAAATTGTCCTTGAGGTAATGTTTTTGTTAGGTTTTGCGAGATGTCTGAATGTAGAGCGGGCGTCAGGAAGCGCCTTGAGGGTGACGGCGAGTAGCCAGCGGCGGAGTGGTGCGGCTTCTCTCAAAGTAACTAAATGTGAACTGCACCTCAATGTTGAAGGGAAGTCTCAACGAAAACGAATTGAGGGACGAAGAATGATATCCTAAAAAAATTATGCCAGCGTTTCAGAAAGAGCTTCTTTTCACTACTCAGAGCCGCAAACTCTAGAGTGCAGGTAGCTTTGATGACCGCCGGCCTTCGAAGGAAGATGGCACTACAAGAAGAAGAAAGTGACGTCAAAAGTTGTTGCAAGTGTCGCGTGTCGTCTCGGCGGGAACTGGGGCGATCTGCTCTCCGATGACGCTGCAGGACGCACATTTGTCATAATCGCAGTGTCCTCGCCACACCTGTCACTTGTCACCTGCCCGCTCCGGGCGATTATAAATAGAACCCGCCGAGTGAGAGCATTTCCGCATCGCTGGGGGTCGTGGGAAATGAACTTGGGGATAATCCGTAAGTAACGTAAGACAAAGTATTGTGTCAATGAAGCTTGCAAATGTGTCTCCCGCTATCTCCTCCTCCACCGCTAGGCTTCTTTTATACTTATTTGTCATGAGAATATTTTTTTCAATTACCATCTCAGGTTAAATGACATTTAGCAAGATGTGAATTAGGTTTAGTTAACTGTCTGTGGTGCGATGAACTTTGCAACAATTTGTGTCTCAGGTCAAGTAAATAAGCTAAAGTTCAACAGTCAGAGAATGTGTAAGTCATTGACCGACTTCTGTAATAAATGTTTGCAAACTTATTCATGTACGCAAATTGTTCATTTTACTTTACTATGGGTTTACGATGTTCATAAACAAATTTATTTAATTTGTTTATGAATATCGTGTGATTTTTCATTTCAACTTCTAGTTTTGTCCACTTTGTTTATTTGAAGTATACTGAGATTTTGTCATTACAACACAATATGTCGTTAGTCTGTTAAAGGAACTTTCACAAACAAATAGCGACGTATACAAATAAACCAAAGCCAGAGGAAGACGCACTTCAATGGTTGCCTTGAACAATTAGTCCAACACAAAAAACACAATTAACTTGTAAAACTCACCCAGGAAATGAGTAGTTGTTAACAAAAACACACGCTGCGAATCTTAGACAATACGATACGACAGCGGGTCACAAACACAAAGAACGCTTCGTATTACTTCAGCTAGTTTTTGCGAAGTAAATGCAAATGTTTTAGATTTTGTTTAATACCAACACGTGTCTGTGTATTGAAATAGCTTAATAAGTTAGCTGTAGCTGTTAGTAGCGGTTAGAATACGATCCGAATAAGAGACAAGTTGTTTGTCTGTTTGTCTGTTTGTCTGTACTTAATGTTCGATCATTTAAAACTGTATTCTTGTCCTAATAGGTAGGTATGTAGGTTACATTGTTATTGATATTTTATACTTAATGATAACTGAACAAGAAGTTCTAGTTATGATTCCTACAAAGTTGACAGCTGGTCCGGTCGCGGTTACGAGAGCGTGTGTTTTCAGAGTGAAAGGGATCGATGTAATGGTGGTGCAGGCTTTCGTCCGGTAGAGACATCGAACATGAGTGTAATTTTTGTAATAACAAGATGACGTTGTATTGAGTGTCTCGGTGAGCACAGAGCGTGAGCCGCACTTGGCAAACTGTAGTGGTAGCATGCTGACCTGCAGTCCTACTTAAATATAATTATCCTCTTGAATTAATCAGGAATTATAATCGCAGATGAAGTAGCGCAGGCGGCGGGCGGCGGGCGGCAAGCGATCACTCGGCACAAGGTCGACATTGTATTCGCAATTTTCTAAACAATAAATAAGTTGGTAAAAACTAGGTAATATTAACGAACTCGTAAAGAATTAATGCGTTTACAAAAAATATGTAAATCATGCAAACAATGGTTAATGTTTCCGAAACAGCGACCACGTGTTGCCGTATTGCCGAGTTGCCGAGTTGCGGTGTTGGCGTGTAGCCGTGTTGCCGTGTTGCCGTGTTGCCGTTTTGCCGTGTGGCGCTGGGCTGGCACCCTCTGTCTCAGCCTCAGCTCAGTGTCTCACACAAATATATTATTTGTCATTGCAAATATTTACTGCCTACAGTTGTCATTGTCATTGGATAAGTTATTTAAGGAAAATATGTCGACTGTTCCAGTAATACAAACGGAATAATTTCTGTATGTATGTACGAGTACTTACTTTATGTAGGTAATAGGTAAATATGTACAAGGTGCATTCTATGAACATGTAGATACAAGTTGACACGCCGGGTTCGAGTTACGAGTAGAGCAGAACAGAGCAGAGCAGAGCAGAGCAGAGCAGAGCAGTAGCGTTTCTGAAGAGCGGTAGCGATTTTAATTAAATACATATCTATTAATCGGATGATGGATCGATTATTGTTTCCGATTCGATACAATAGTGTTTGTTGTCATTTGAACATCTTTTGCAGTCACTTTTATAGTTCCGTAATATTATGTCTGTTGGCCGCAGCCGCAGGTGTGCTCGTCTCGTGACTCACGGCTTGTGTGTGTGCGTGTTCGTTATATAGAGATTATTTGGAGCTCTGTCCGTGATCATAATGTTTATAAAACATAGAGTTGAGCCTCCATACGAAACGCAGACGAAAGCGATTGCCATTGCATTGAGTTGAGAGTTGAGTGCCTACGCAATGCTGAGCACATTTACACTGCGTTCATTCTGTGCTTCTGTCACTTGTTTTTACAGCATACGAATTGTAATTGTAATTACCTTGTACATGTGTATGTGATTCCAAGTTTAAGAAGTTAAACAGAAAGATCTAGTCACCAGTACTCGCTGTGTTTTCATTAACATTCAGCGAAGAGTTTGTGGCATTAAATATATAAAAACGTTTTTGCTAAACGTCGGAAAGTCCGTATTATCGTAAATTACTATATAATATATTTACTACTACTATAGGAGGAACGTTTCGCTCCGTACGTCGACAATGACACGGTAATGACGTGTAAAACTGCTAAATACTGAAACGACTCTAAATACTTCGTTTCCTAAATATCGCTCACAATCTTTTACACGTCAAACGTTTTATGGAATTATCATTACATATTTATCAATATCAAATAAAAGCATAGCCTTATAATTTACTAGCTGTTGCTCGCGACTACGTTCACGTAAAATAAAATAAAATATGTTTATTTTACTTAGTGGTAACGTAGTTTTATAATGGTGGAAGAATTTTTAAAATCGGCAAAGTTGTTTTGACATGAATCAAATACATAGTGAAATAGAAATCTTTCCTCTTCATAATATAGATTAAACATTACGTTGTTACATTTTCAAATGTCGTTTCAGTATTCGGCAAAACAAACATAAACATCAGACTAAGAACAGTAGGAAACAAATGTTTCAATACAACTTTAATTACATAAAGACTGTTAACTTAGCAAAAATAAAATAATGCCTCCACGTGGGAATTAAAAGCTATTTCAATAGATCTTTGATCGTAGTTTACAATAAATAAGAGATGGTTTATTCCAACAGCGAACAACTAAATCTATTGCATGCACATTAAGCTGCTCCCTCAGAAATCATGACCGTTTGATAGTAAGTAAAGCCATCGCACAAGCTCTAGCTACGTTAATGTCAACAGCTGGCAGTTTAACATAACAAGTGTCCAGTTCAGGCGTTCGCCTTGGCCGGCAGAGGTCGTCGTTCAATCTCTGATAAGGTCGGCAGCGGCAGCCGCAGTGGCAGTGCTAGCTAACTCATATGTCATTAAACGCTAAAATTGCTATGATGCTATATTAGCAAATTGCAGGTTATCGAGGTCTGTCAAACAGAGAAGTACTACTTTCATGTAGGAAGAAAAATGAGATCGTCGTAATCTAGAGAGCGATTTCCATTAGCCTATATTACAGACTAGAACCTTTTAGTTTCTAGATACAGAGTGGAATGAAGCGGACAAACAGGTTGTAACCCGACTGGAACGGAGCCAGTCACATTGCCAGTCATGGTACTTACTTTTCATAAGTTATTAAAATTAAGTGGTTTTATAAAGAACAAGCTTTTTGATATGGTCGTCGTGGATAACTTATCTTCAGGCGTGTCTCCGACCTATCGCTAGGTGGCTATTCTCTTGATAAGCGTTTAATCGCGTCACCAGCTTTGTGCAATAAATCTGCTAATACTTTCATATTTAAGTCGGTAAACTTCAAAGACTAATATACAATAACTCTAGATGTTCGAGATAAGAAAACCATCACAATTGATCACTACATAAACTACATACTCGTACATTTCTTAACAACAAAATGTGTGTTGGTATTATCAATAAGAGTTGTCATCACATGTGATCACTGCGGGGGTCTGCGCTATCACAACGATCTGTGTCTCCTCTCCTATCACACTCATAACTCATAACAAACAGGTACTTTACGCGCAACTGACCTCGAGAAGCTTTCACTTTTACATTGAAGGGTTCCACAGTTCTCTATTTCCTATATACTATTGACAGCAAAAACAATGAAAATATCTCCGTTCATAATCAGGTAATAGACATCAATAAAAGCGTTGATCTATTTAAACATATAAGTTCATCAATAGTTGTAATTTAGATGAATGTCGCTAAAATGCAACAGCACAGTTTCACGTGTTTATGCGAGTTACTAAAATGTCACGTCCGATGGTATAAAACCGCTGTGCCGTATGATAATTGCGTGTCAGCTTGCCGTGTCGTGTCGTGCCGTGACGTGCCGTGCTGCGGCAGCGAGATGCGCGCGAGATAGAGTCACGTCTGTTTGTTAACTGCACATTAGCGGTCACCCAAACAGTCGTAAGATGTGCTAATGTAACATTTACAGTAATATTAAATTTATCTAAGTACTTAAATATATGTACACAAAAGTGACTGCAATCTACGAGTTGTCAGCGGTTGCAAAAGAGCAAGAGTTCGCGCGTCAAATACAATATTTTAAGTTCACAAAAAATGACCCGTTGATAAACGTAGCTTTCTAACTAGAATTGGTTCAGTTTTTATATTAAGGTTATTTGTAAGGAATATTACAAAAGACATGTACAAATCAAACATCTGAATTTGTCGCCGTTTAGATCGAGATCCGTTTAGCCCTGTCTTATTTTATGAATGTAACTTTAAAAACGTGGCATAATTTCTTTCGTTTTCTAATTTTTTTATTTGATAAATTGTATTTAAATCACACAGACGTTAAATTACAAACTTATTTCCACAACCAAAGTGAATTGTCCTCTCCATCGCCCGTGCGTTCGGCCTTAAACTTTTGTATTCAAAGTCATAATAGCTATGTATGTATACTGTACGCATACGTCGACATTTCCCTAATTTAACAGTTGTAGAGCTCTCACTGACGTCTGTTGCCGAATGGACGGTGAATGACCACCACCTCACATAAATCAAGCGTCAAGTAGAGTAAGTAATTTGCTAATTAGGAGCATATTAGAAAGGAGTAAATTCGCTCAAAAGCTCAGCGGGATCTTGCAAAATAACAAGCTCCACTTGCTGCCGTGGCCGGCCGCCGCGAAGGTTGTTTGCTTTTAAAAATTGCAAGCGCTCGCAGCAATTTCAAAATGCATACCTAGATAAAATTATTGAAGTTATCGGCTCGTGGATTTATAGTTAAATACGTGTCGTTGATCAACAGGTTATCGAAATTCTAGGTAGTGCACAGAGACACATCATCTTTCCTACCTTATCCTACTCCCGTAGGGTTGGCGCTCGCGGCGCAGAGACTATAACACCTATCCACGACAACATTCACGTGTGCCAGTGGCGAACGTTAGCCAGTCGGCAATGATGACGGTTACCATCAGGGCGGCGATCCTGCCATCGGAAACATACAGCCCTTGTCTGATTCATACAGCTTGCATCAATGACATTGACGCATACATTCTTTGTTTAAAAATGTGTTGTTTGAGACATAAAGAAAATAATTCAGTTCATTAACATTATTTTTACTAATAAAAAGGAAAACGTCAGTCGAATGCGTAGTTTTGTGGTAAGTAGCAGTTAGCTGCGGGTGCGGAACAAATGATATGCGCGTGGATAATGGCGAGATAGCGCGGCGGTGCGGGCCGCGGCGAATTGCACCATTGTGCGGCCTGTGCGGCGAGCGGCGAGCAGCGCGCGGCGACTGCTGGCACAGCTTGTCACTTGTCACAACATCGCGCCGCGTCATCTGACACACGACGATTGTTTGTTTTGTAAACTGCCGACTGCCGCACGCAAGGATAGTGAGAACTGGCAATATGTAAGCTTGTACCAGTGTACCTACTTAGTCTAATGATGGCAGCGTATCCGCGGAAAACCATAGTACTTTTTAAGTTTATGGCTTCAGTGATACGACACTGCTTCAGGCAACATCCCACATTCGCTTGCGATAGGGAACAATGCAAACTCAACAAGTCTACTGGGTACATCAAAATAATTAGACATAAAAAATGAATAAATTACAAATACCAAACCCAGAAGAATGGCTCGTCTACTTTTTGTTGTCTTACAAAAAGTTGATTCTTATACAAATTCCCGCATCTGACTGTTGAAGAAACGAATAGACGCGGAAGCGCTTTAACAAACTTTATCTACATAAAAACATAATAATACTTTTAATGTCATCAATAACAATTAAACTCGGTTATTAAACACAAGTTCACATGTAATGTGTAATGTGTAATGTTCAATTCACAATTATTATAATTTTTCTGCATAATATGTGTACTGTGTAATATCTGTAAGCAGTTTTCTTCATAATTCAAAACGCCACCGGATGGCAGACACGGGCACGATTAAGTTAAGTTGCGATTGCGATCTAAATATTGTTCTTCTACACTCATCATGTCATGGACATGTGTTTCTAGTATTTTGCCAATGAAACTGTTAACGATACTAAGTACTTCAATTGTTTATAAGTATAATAGCTATTACAATTATTTAATTAATGGTTGACATGTTTTTTGTTTTCGATCGCAAAGTTCCGGCTACAGCTGGTGCTACAGGAGGCGAGGGTGCTACTGAGCGAGGGCATTGAGCGCTCGTAGCGATGTCGTAGCGCAGACATAAACACTATCTGGATAAAAGTTATCCTTGCAGAATAAATTAAATTTGGCACGTAAACATCGCCTTCCTTACTGGTACCGCCATATCGTTTAATACCAAACATGCAAATTGAAATAAAATATGATAAAAAATAGTCAAAAAGAATTGTGACTCACTGGAATAGGGTGCGCCGCAGGTGCCGCGGTGGCAGGCGAGGCAGGACTCCTTGCTCTCGGGTCCCAGGCTGAGCGTGGGCGCCAGGCTAGGCCGCGGGCACAGCTTGCAGCCGCCGTTGAACTTCTCGCAGAGGCACACATTCCGGTCCAGCCCCTCGACCTTGAGCTCGTTGAGTCCGAACCTGTCGCACTCGTTCTTGGCGAGGGAGGCGGCCAGATCGGCCGGCAGTGCGGCGGGCAGTGCGCATGAGGGGCAGCCGGGGCAGCGCGCGCCCGCAAAGTTCCTGTTGGCCTCCGTGTCCAGGTTGTCATTGTCCAGCACGGGTATGTGGTATGCGCGGTCATCCCGCTTGCCCGGGGGGCCCTCGGCCGCCAGGTACGAGGTGAGCGTCACCTCGGAGGAGGAACGAAGCGCGTTGTTCAACTTGTACTTGGTCATTGTGCGCGGCTGAGGGTGGCGAGCGCAGACATCATTCGGCGCGGCGAGAGGTCGCAACGAGAACCGCGGTGTGCACGAGACAGCGGCGACCGCGCTCACCTCGGACTGTCGCTGGAGTGCGGCCTGTGTGCCGCCGCCGCGCCGCCAGCCGCGACCTCAGCGGGCCCGAGCGCGCTCGCCGGCGTGTTTTCACAAAAACATCACAGAATCATCCGTCACTTAGCGATACTTTTACTAATGTGCTAAGTGCCGCATCGATGTCGCCGCTTGATGAATTTGTCCCGTATTGGTGACGCAATTGACAAAATAACAGTTGATTTTATACTTGGTTTAGATTAATCCAGTACACTAGAGTAAACACAATACAAATAGTGACCATACATTCATAACGATCGGAGCAAAGTTGATAGTTAAGTAGAAAATACTTTTGAAAGAAAAAAGTACGACATATTAATTTACTATTAATATTCTAAAGACAAAAAAAAGTAATAAAAAGTATTGCCCGCCCGAACAGGGACTTGAACCCTGGACCCTTGGATTAAAAGTCCAATGCTCTACCGACTGAGCTATCCGGGCCGTGTTCGTCGATTTGAAATTGCGCAATAGATTATACATGAAAGACGAAAATTCAAGTAAATTCAGTAAATGTGACAGAGTTGGAAGTTGGAACCTTGAGTTTCACCGTTGCTGTGTCACACTCACAAACACGAAACAGAACACAATCGAGCGAGCGCGCAAACACGCGCATTGTGCGCTACCGACTGCCGGCAACAACCTCATACTAAGCTCAATTTAAGTAGGAATGTGGAAAAGATATGGTTATGTTAAAGAATTGGATTAATCCAACTATCCACTATTTAATAGTGCGCTATGAGTGTTTCTAATGTACACGTCATAGAATGTACTCTGTAGATCGTCTACCAAGTAGGTCGTCAGGTAGATAGGTCAGTACAGAAAAACAGAACAATTTCTCAGATATCTTATAATTGTGGACTGTACTTTGGAACATTTTTTTTTCGAAGCAATAAATGTTTTATTTTTGTTTACTACGGTGTAGACGTTGAGTAGTGTTGTGCATTGTGTGTGCAAGGCGGGCGTAACGCAAGTCATAAAATAAAAATGTCATACTTTTTATTGCATCAAAAAAGCAATAAACGTACTTTTATTTCACTAGCAGTATAAATATTATAAATTCCGCATTGAATTTAACAACCAACAAGAAATATTTGCTATGCAAAATAATAATTTTATGAAATATAGGATTTTCACATAGTGTGGCAAGCTGCGTAATATACATGTGCCTGCAGGTATACATAATGGTAGACTGGCAACATTATTAAATCACATATAAAACCAATGAACCAAACACAACATAATTTTACGATCCGATATGTCATAATACATACAATACAGCGTATTCTTCGAAAACGCGAATAACAGAGTAATAATGCGATTGATGCAGATAGTGCCGGAGTCCGCAAGCCGCTACGTCCTGTTGACCCTCACCTAATGGAAGATCAATGTTGCCGGCAATTGTCTAATGACACACATCCTGTTGCTCTAACATCGATACGTGTTTACCTGCCTGTAAGACAGGAACAGAAGGTTTTAGTTATGTAACGTTGTTTATCTGTTACGTTGGGATTTTATTGTTTGTTCAACGTGTTCAAATGTTCAACGTTACTAATTTTTTAAATTTATTACAGAATGTCTATTTTAGCCGTATCAGACGCTCGTTCTTTTGCCAGCCTGTATTATATAAATTAAATAAATTTCCGAGTATTCGGTCATTACGACACACGGAAGCATAGGTAATTTAATTTAGAATAGCGAATTGTGTCCGGTGGTTGCGTTCAGTTCGGGCGCTCAACAATGGGTCGTTGTGGACAGACGTGCTGCAATGCGCCGGCGCCGCTGACGCAGTGCACACAGTCCGTGTTGTCAACTCGCCGCTGCAAAAATAACCGATGCGCTTCCTCTTCCTTTCGGCATTACGACTTCCTCGTTAATTCTAAAGATACGATTTGACTGCTGAAGTAAACAAATAAGTTAACAGTAGTTGTTCCATAGCTAGGGTGTTGCCATTTTAAATTATTATACATTATATAACAGAGCAATTTCATTACGCCTAACATTTTAGAATACGTCTCCCTATAATATTTATCACAAGGTACAATATTCTATACAGAGCCAATGAGAGTAATCGTATATGATATATTTCTTGAACCGTTCTGACTGCCAAGATATTAATTACAATCAATAAATGAATATATAAATAAATAACTCAAAATATTTTATAGAAAAAGGAGAGAAAACGTATTTGTTAGTTATAAAAGTAATATAACTGCAATTACTTTTTTACCAGATATTTTATAGTAGAAAAGAGCAAACGGGCAGCGTGCTATTAGATCCGACGCCCATGAACATCCGCAAAGACAGAGGAACCGCAGATGCGTAGCCTTGCCCATAAGTCGTAGCCGTTTGCAGATTTGTTTATTTGATAATTAAAAATTAACATGAGATTATAACGTTATTTTTAATTGAAAAAAAAAAATGAGCAATAAGCTACACATATGGCAACACCAGTCCAGCGTCACGCCTGTCGGTGACAGCTGGCGGGCGATTTGGCGGGAAACGCGGAAACGACGCGCGCGGCCTCGCGCCTTCCGCCACCTGCAAAAAGCAGCCTCCCATCCCAGGAACTACGCCGCAGCCGCCACCGGCCGATACCGACACTGGCAGAGTCACAATCACCGGATGTCATCTGGGAAATGTGAAATACAGCATCAAAATATTGATTTACTTCTGCTATAATACGAAAACTTGGTAGCAAAAGCATAATGCGGTCGACGGCGTTGAGCAAGTTTTGACATCCATGGATCATGCTGCTTGCTGTACGCTAACTGCTTGAAGCAGTTGGTAAATGGCAAACTTTGGTTTTGTATTTTTATTTCATAAAAAAATGTTGGACCCTATTTAAGGTCCTCAGTAAAAGCACTTTAGAACGTAGGTGATGAATGAATATATGTTTTTCCTTCAGCAGGAGTTGAGAAAAGCATTTATCAATAGCCGCACTTCCAAAAACGACGAAGGAACGATAATTTAAGTGTAATTAACTGCCATCTAGCGGTGATTTCATAACCTACCCACTAACATTTAACTTTAGAGATTTTGCTTAAGAGTGAGATAGATGGCGTTGTTCTCAAAATAAAAATATAATAGACCTATTTATTACGAAGAAAACCATAGAAGTACAATATAATATTACTTAAAAATTCTACTCTGACCATCTTTCCATTAGAAATAAAATATGTAACTACACAAAGTTATAGTTCGACTTCTAATTATTAATCAGGAAGTAAGTTGTCAGTATGTTTGCAGTTAAAATTACATAAATTGAAAGTTACATTACAAAGAACGTGTCAAGTAATTGTAGTCGGCCTACATTTCTGTTGTTCCTTGTACAATGCCAACAAAAATCTCTTTGGCAAAGGGCATTCGGGGGTAATTTACCAATTAACGCATCGTCATTCTTCCGTATTTTCATTTCTGAGTAATGTTTTATTAAACAAGTTACAACGAATCGGCGTCTGAGTTGTTTTATTAAAAATAAAAAAATGAAATCAACACTGTATTGCATAGTCGGGGAACTAAAAGTTCCATTTCCATTATAAGTTAGTTCATAAATTACAACATAGATGTCACTGCCAACATTCTCTAATGCTGATATGTCTATTATGTTTCTTTTCACTACGCAAAGACAAAGGCATAAAAATGTAACCAAAAAATTATTAGAAGCGAACAGGCAATAAATCAGCAGTTAACTTAGCCAGAAGCAGTGCTGTGGCGGCAGACGGCAGTCGTGCTACGGGTTCTTAGCATAATGTTATCTCTGTCAATGCGCTAACTGCACACATCTGACTCATAGGTTCAATATTTAAATTGCTATCGATCAGTAATTCCAATCACCGTCCAGATAATTCGGGTTCACGGGAGCACTGGTGGAAGTGGACGATAGCGGGAACTAAAAGTGAGAGGTCACGAGTTGCAGAGGAAGGGTAGCACCGAGGGGTTCATCGAATTCAATATAGTGTACGACCAAACAAATTTAATAAACCTCATTAATCATAGATTATGTTTTATTACAAAGGCAACGGGCAGTATTGATTGACAATTATTGATTTGAACTTCAACATTCATTTCAAGATTTCAATTCGACAGGTTTCTGATCAATCACTGATGTATTCTATGACTTTTAAGGGGGACTTTAGTAGGGGTTAACAATCTGATGATGTCTCTCGGTTACGTCACCCGGCAGCCCTGAAGGAGTTCCCCTTGTGCGGGTCGTGCGGGGCCGCGCGGCTCCGTGCTGGCCATGCTAATGTGCCGGCTGCTGCATTGAGATGCGGTGCTCGTCTGCGCGGCCCTGCTCACTTGCGGCGGTTTTTTCCTCTGTTTTTGGGTTAAAGGTTTTCGTTGGATGACGTGTGTTATCTAACATTGAAATTACTAATAAGAGTTAGGAAGTTAGAGTTCTGTCGTAACTATTGTGCGGTTCCAGCCGGGGTTGGAGTCGTGATTTTTGATCCGAATTGTAGCAATAACTCTTATTCATTGATATTAGTTACCGCGCGATGAGAAAGCGGCGGTGTAATTAGTGTTTATCTTAATAATGCGACTAGTTAATGAAGGTCCTGCGCTGACTGCAGGTTGCAGGCGGGGCTGGGTCAAGGGGCCAAGGTCAGCGGGCGGATTTGTTTATGCATCGCTCGTGCTCGCCGCTGTAAACGTCTAGTTCTAATTAAATAAATAACGCAGTTAAGTGTATAAGGGTAGGCAGGGGAACTTTTAATTTTTCATGTTTCAGGAGTGCTATAACTTTTTTTTAGTCAGTCACAAAAGTTACATAGTAGTTAATTTAAGTTTGAAGTTTTTTGAGATTTAATATGATGCATTCATGGATATTATTATGTTGTTTAAGGATTAAGCAATGTAGTCCCCATCCTGCATATAACAGATGCAGCACGCTTGTCTTGCACACATGGGACATCAGGCGTCGTCGGCTCTAGATTGTGTGACTGTATCGCGAGTAGCGATGCTGTTGTAGAAACCAGGTTATTTCTGCACATTACTTTTGCTGATGGATCACTACAGTGGTGTTTTATTAATTAGAGCTCCATCAAAATCTACTATCGAAGAATGTGAATACACAGGTTATTAAAACTATCGGGTTAGTGGTTTGTTATCTTGGTGCGGCGTGACTCTACATGTGTTGACGTAATTAGTAACAAAAATAATTATAATTTCTTTAATATGCCTATCGGGCGGCCCTGGCCGGCGCGGGCCGACCACGTACGCCATATAAAACCATTTTTCGATAAATTAGACCACATCGGGCTAATTAACAGTATCCGAGCCGTCCGCTAATGACGCAGGCGCGATAACTCGAACATAAATACTCACATACACTACCTACACTTTGTTATATGGCCATGTTTAATGTCCACCTTGTCATAGCAGTACGCTCGTATGTGCTTGTATGTGCTCGTTACCGAATGTTTCTGATAGGTCTGATAGCGGTAACCTCGACTTATTATAATTTAACACTGGTTAATTAATATGATGATTAACTTTCAACGCTCTGTGACAGAGTTCCGAGAATTGTGGCCATTTTCTTTTTAGTATTTCAGAATTCTTCTATGAACAGAAAGTTCCACTACTAGATGGTAACCTAAGTTATATATATATGTCCATTTATCTTAATGAGTAAAGCCTGGATGTACCGATATAGATCGTCGATTCATATAGATCGGAGATCTGTTTATAATACCTAACTTATAAAGTGATGCAATAGTGTATTTGCTATCAACTTAAGATTGTGCAAAACCCATTCAGTCGGTGAGTAAGCCCCCGCGCCCCCTAGCGGAGATAGCAGCCTTCGTTAACAAGGATAACGCGGCGTTGTTCTCGGAAAGTTGTCTGCTGAGACAGCGGCGGCGGCGCCCAGGGTTTCCCGGCCCACGTGGCCAGCCGCCAGCGGACAGCGGACAGCAAGACTGGTTTGTGATACATCACTCATGTTACCAGCTCACCTGTTAATATTAGTATTGCTCAATATTACATCCTATTGACCTAATTAGTTAAATCATATCTATGAACTTTTGTATCTAACGAAGAATTTAACATTAATATTAAAATTCATCTTATTAATTTTATTTCGTAAGCGCCGCTTACAATCTAACACGTCAAAATTTTAATCAAATTTGGAGTTAAGTGGAGTTCCATACCTATCATCGAAGACGATGTTAAATATTTAAATGTCGTTTCATTATTCGGCCGACAGTTTGATACTCGTAGCGATCTAGCTACGGAACCTGTTTGATGTGACATACATTATGTAAAAGTTTCTATTATCTACTTAGTCACCTAAGAGACGCAGTATACCTTAATTACACAATGTAGGCAGAAGACAAGGGTAATCATTAAGAGTAAATTGCCAAGTAACATGTAGTGTGGCATGCATCGGAGCGTTTGACATGAGCAGTGAGCAACACTCGCCATATCTGGTAGGAACCAGTTGCCTGTCCTTGGCGGCGCGCAGGCCCTGACCTTACGACAGGTATCCGCCGCGCCGACTCGTTTGCCTGCAGACCTGCGAGTGTTTTTTTTTGGACCAAGATTTATGATTTAGTTCTGACGTCGAGGCCTCTGAATGTCGTGTGACGATTATTTTAGGACTAAAATACCTTATGAATAAAAAAAAACATGCAATGTTTATCTTTTTTTTTAATACTTTGAACCAAAAGTTATTTGTCTTTTGCAAGTGGCAAAAACCAGAATCTGTCTGGTCTCAATGAGACAACTGACAGTAACGCTGCTACAACACTAAATACTTATAACCAATGAGAAACCTGCGACAAAAAGTTTTACATAGAAATAGCTCAAAAATACTGGGAACTAGGAAAAACGATAATTATGAGTAATTTTTCTACAATTAGGTACAACTAGGTTTCTTCATAGAGCGCTCTTCTTTCTTCTTTCTTCTACGCCTGATGAAAACAAATTTTATTTAGGAGACAATGACATTCTCTTGACTTGAAAATAAAATTTGCTATTTTACTTTGATCCAGAATAATGACAGTTTTATACGAGTATTTTTTTACTGAGGCCATTAGTTACATTCAGACAGATTCAACAAGTTGGTAACGACTTGTTTACGTACAATAAGCACATTATGTAGCTACT
>LD688945.1:140303-159307 GCA_003118335.3 Papilio memnon
TTTGCATTCATCAGCATCGGTCTCCTCAGTTTGTTGATGCACCTTTGAATCGTCATAACCCTAACACTTTACTCCATGAAAAGACCGCGCGTCGTATTTCGCGTTTTCTTTCTTTAGGTGGATCTGTTACACTGTCATTTCCTTCCAATTTCTTAATCATATTACATGCAATTACACGCCATCTATCCATTCCAACTTTTATATTGCATCCGATTATAGTAAATGGACGGTTTGATATCTTTGAGTCCAGTCCCTCACAGTTTGCTCAAACAAACGCAGCGACTGACCTTGTCATTGAAAAACTTTAATCGAGCAAAAACATGCCAATGTGACATTGCAACTGTGACCCTACCATCGGTCTTGTACTATTTAATCCCTTCAAATTAGATTCTATTTAAACTCTCGACCAATTTTTATTGTCTGTATCAATTGATCAATCCATTCCCAATCAATCTAGAATACATACTTTGTTCTGTAATGCGTCTAGTACAATACAATTTTAGTTATTCTTTAAAGTTTGTACTCGATAATTAAGTCTTTAGGTACTTTTCTAGGAATTCGTTTTATTAATAGTCTATATACGTGTGGTCAAACGTGTTGATTTGCAAAAGTTTCTGAGTTTTGATTTTTTTTTTTAAATAATAATACGAAACAAAAACATTTGATGTCAACAAACTCAATTACAGCCTGGTAATTCTAAATATAACTAGGAACTACCGTCACCTTAGCAACAAAACTTGAGTTGATAAAAATATTAAACGGGTACTTCGAGTGATGTCGCTTCGAGCGTAATTGTAGTAGGGGCTTGGATTGAATTCGCGTTTTATGTTTACCAATAAGAAGTGTGAAATCGCTTTGTTGTGACTTTACTGCTCACTGTGTATCTATAAATGTTCATTAATCACTTTAAATGTTGGCTTATTATCACAACGTACAGTTTACACTGTTTTTGGTCTAAGTGGAAGCGCGTATACCAGTATAATTTTTGTACGAAATAAAAATCATTTTCTTGACAAAAATGCGTAACCTGATATGACCCAAATATGGATTTGGTTAACAAGTTTAATAACTTTAATTAAACTTAGTTAAATGTGAATCCCCTCTGTTCAACTGTTTGAGACTTGAGACGAACGACTCACGTGCCGCGGTTAAAACGTGACTACATCACGTGTCAACTTAACTATCCTTTATAACAAGTTGAAATTTTTTACTGTTATTTGTGCTCATAATTATATAGGTAAAAACTAATTTTAGAATGCGCTCTCAGGTTAATGATAAGAAAATAATTTGGTAAAATAAAATGAAAACAGTGTTTGTTATCTGTCATTTCTTCAGACTCTACACGACCTCTTCAGGTTTTCTTGGTGTATATCAGCGCTACCCCCGCGATACGTAATGTCAATTTGCTTCCGAATGGTCTAAGAATGAAGGTCAAAGATAGGTCATTCATTGGTCGGCGCTTTTCGTTTGTTGTGAGTTGCCAGCCCTAGCTCCGTGGGAGTTGCAATTTGTACTATGTGCTGATAAGATCGGTACTCGGTGCTCGCCGCGCCGCCGCGCCGCCGCGCCGCCGCGCATTGTCTCATCAGCTCGTGCGATTTTTTATATCGCCTTAACCTTGTGCTGCCGGCCTCGCCTGATGGTTAACATACACCACTTAATACGCAACAACTTAAAAACATTCATATTACCTTACATTAAGATTCATTATTGATTATCGTCGTCACAGCCGTTTTTAATTGTTTTGGGCAACGTTAAAAGTTCATGATGAATTTGTACCGTCGACGATGTGTTTGTTTTAGTTCTTATTTGTTGGTGTTACGATTGAATTTTGAATAAACATCGTTTTGATATGAATTAACGAGTTACGAGAATCGCGTTGTGTTTAAAACATTCGTGGCGGCATTTTAAGCGTAACCTTTAAGCTTTTTCATTCACCTTGCGCAAGTTATTTTTCTTGTTAATTTTGAATACCAGTTGGTGAACGTCTACAGTCTACAGCGGGCTACTACGACGCACCGTAGACCTTAAACGCATCTACATATGACTCGGCCGTGTACGCATTGGGTACGATATTCTCAAAGATAACGTTTCAAAGTTGCTATGTATCTCCCGTTATGTCGCACACTACCAATATTCTTTATTAAAAACTATAATTTACGTCCCTGTTTTATATGAATTATTTATGCAAGTTGATAATAATTCGCATGACAACAGATTTGTTATTAGATTTTGTGATGGCGGGCAGTGGTCGTCAAAGACAACTGACCTGCGCGTGCTCCGGCGCAGCGCATCTGAACCGGTTTGCGTTGCCTCAGGTCCGAGAATAGATTGCGCACAAGAACTAACGTCGGTGTAGCATCTAGGTATAACACAACGCCTAGGTAACTGTGACGTAAGCATAACACGTTGCAAAGATCGCGGCAAAAGCAACTGGTATATGAACATCAATTTCATATTATAAAACTGTCGAAATTGGTATTTATTTAAATTAATATAGCACTCCGAATAAAGATGAAAACAATCTATAAATTAATTTGATAATTAACACTGATTGCGACATTTAATAACAATTAAATAACATTAGTGCATGATAAATCTGATCATGTGCACAAATAGGACACCAAGAAACTATTGTATGGAAATGTTCAGATATCAACACGTGATTTATGCTAACCTTAGAACAGATATCAGAAGATTTTAAGAGGACAAGTAAATTCTGTCCTTTGAAATTGATTGTATTCGATTTTCAGACTTCTCTTTATTCCTATAGAGATACATTTCGCCTGCGCGCTATCGTACAATTACGCCTCTTTACGCTTGGAACGCGTTTGTTGGTAAACATGAAGCGACAGAATATTTCATGTGTAAGCAACGCGTGCCGCGTGACCTAGAAGCCCTGAAACTAGGCTACATGCTGTCCCTCTCACACTGCCGTGTACCGTGTATAGCCATCCTTTGTCAAGTTCGTCGGATACTACGCTCTTATTCATACCCGTCCCGAAAGTTGATTGAACCTTCGAAATATTTGAACTCTCACACAAAACAATGGCTTTGTCAAATATTTTATTATGTTATAACACCACACGATTAAACCGTATATTAATTACATTAATAAGACGTATTAGCTAATAGACTTAAAACGTTTTTTTTTACTTATTTAATTCAGCAGATGCAATTTACGTTTGTAAATCGCTTGACCTAGGTAGTGCGAATGTCTAAAGAGGCGTATGTACGTAGATACAATATGTAGTTTTTGTGTAGAGTCAGTGGCACATAGCGGTCTCTGCCAGCCACCGCAGTAACGCGGCGTCATTGTGCAGCGGGCACAGTGTGTAGTGTCGTGTGGTGGCCCACCCCCGTTACCCCCCCTCCTACTCGTATAGATTTTTTCCCACCGGGTCCCGTGCGGGTTGCGGGGCTCCAAGGCCGCGCGCACTTCCGCCGCCTACACGTGCCAGGTGGAAAAACTGGTAGCGAGGGCCCGCCGTGCCGCGCCGGAGGTCAGAAAAACATTACACGTGGAGGCCTCGCCTCGTGCCACTCGTGCGACTCGCCCTAACAAAGTGATCGCCCTCATAATTAGTTACGAACGATTTGCATGATTATATTTTTGTGATACACGAGCTCTGTTACGAATTTTCTCGATAGCTGATAATAGTTTACGTCATCCGTTCGTCGTAGATAGAGCTCGCGGTGACGAATACTTTACGCATTTCCTTCAAATGGTTAATAAACTGTCAATACAAACACAAACAAACAAAATTGGTTTCTCTTTTTTATCGAAATCATATCATCAGCAGCATTAGAGGATACTGTTGTATACGCGATTATTATTATGACATCAAATTGTTCAATAATTCGCAATCAAAATATTTAAAACATATATCCTGCAATACAATGGTAGCCTATGAGCCTCGTTCCTACAAACATAAAAAAATATTACTTCGAAACGCAATTCGCCAAACATAAACTGTTTAAAAGTGTCGCACAAAAACCCCTTAATAATCCCTCGACAAAAGAAAAAAAAAGAAAAGCTTCGTAGTTGCGGACGAAAATAAACGTGGTGGAGCGGCGCGGCGCCGTTGCCATGGCAACGCTCCCGGGAAGACGACAGTCACGTGTCGCGGGAGCTTGTTTCCGCTTTCCGCGTTTTTCTTTTTTCCTCTCACTGGGCGCGCATTTTTCCCGGCGGCCCGCAGGGTGGGGGCTGCACCCCCCGACACTCCCCGCACATCCCGCACACCCCGCACGCGCCCCTCACAGCTCGTGTACGCGACTTAATTGCGCCTGTGAGAGTGTGGGCTCGAGAAATTAGAGCAAGGTTAGTTCGCGACAGAGATTACGAATATAAATCTTTTGTTTGGTGATAAACTCAAATGAGGGTATTAACAAGAGATTTGAAGTAAAACGTTGACTTGTATCACATATCTAGTTTAATTGCATCAATAGCTAGCTTTTAACTTTGTCGTCAATATCATCATTTTTTTTAACAGACAATTTCATAGTATATTTCTAAAAACGGACAATTATACAAGTAGTGGCTTTATTATTACTGTATACAGTTTAAAGTATTATTAATTATTATTTAAAATTATTTAATATGAATTGGTTAACGTCGCCGGAGTTAGTTCTCCGACAATACCAAGTGTGTTCACGAGTCGTCGACGATATGCACAGAGGCACGCGGACCAATTACTGTGCTTGTTTATGTATGTCGCTATTATTTTAATTAGCACATCTTCCAGTATGGCCACACGCGGATAGTACCATCCGGTAAATAATTAATCCATGGCTATTTCGTATTTATTTATGTAGTTGGAATTAAGTTGTGGTCAATGTAATTTTATTACATTGCATGTTCCGTACTGGAGTTAAGTAAATGAATTGTAATTTGTGTAATTAAGATCCCTTAATTGTTTATGTTATCAAACAATCTGTTCACAGAAATTTGATAGTAATGTATTCACAAATGATATTAATGTCATTGATGAATTGAAGAATAATATGTAATAATATCTATAGATACTGTATTATGTCTGTGACTTCTCTGAACGACTTTTAATTAAACGACGCATTTAATAAAGTTGAACGATACTCGTTCTCTCTGCGTCGACATACTCTGTGCCGGGCTTGCACCAAAGTCCCTGTAACATTTCTTTTTCGTGAAAATCTATTTATAACTAGGGCAGGCCGGCGCGGGGCGCTACTTGTTTATGTACCTTATGATGTAAGGAACAAGGTCTTCTTTTATTTACCAGGACCGTCTTTGTGCGGCCGACTGTATATATGTACATATATTTTTTTCTCATAGTGGCTCTATTATATTGATTAGTAGGAGCCCCCGCTTCCGGGTGGCGAGATCGCCTTTTGTGCGAATTTTCTTAAGTTTCTTTTGTTTATCCAATTCCTTTGCTTATTTTCGCTAAATACACATGAATACTGAGTGGATAATAGAATTTTATAACATCTTATAGGCTTACAGAAGACGCTTAGCATCTTTATTGACCGCATTCATTTCAGTTTGGTCAGTACTGGCAGGGAGTTTGAGATTATAGTAGAACATTCTTTCAAGTCACCTTCTATTTAATATCTTCCATTTTCACGGCTTCTTGATATAGATATAGTTGTCCTAATTTGGTTTTAGTGTTTAGTTAGACAAGAAACCATGAGATGCATTATAATAAGGCTTACTTTATTTTATGTGACCGTCTTTTTTGAAGTGTTGAATATGTCGGATAAACCCAATACGTGGGCCCGGTGATCGATGACACAATAAATAATCGGTAAATACCATTGTGCTTTTCTGAACATTTAGCGTCACTGCATATATGTACATATGCGTCTTATTGTTGTTTAGTTTGTTCTTCCAATTCTATAATATATATTTTATAATATAAAATTTGTTACGAGGATAATTTGATATACAGTAAATCCAACTTCTTGCTGCGATATTTTATCAAGCAGTAAGATTAGGGTTCATTTTGAAGCGACTAAAATGCAATCTTGATTAATTAGTTGTCACGATACTATTCAACCAGGGATTCATTGGATACCAGTTCCAATTAGAATCCAATAAAGCATGTCAAATGTTTGGTCAAATCTGAGTTTGGCAAATATTTGTAAGTCACTTCTTGAGAATTGGCGTCGCATTCTAGCATCGTCACCTTGGAGCCGAGCTGCTTGTAAAAACGCCACGTGACGCGGTGGCCAAACTTAATGTGCGTGATGAAGGAAGTCGTTAAATCATTAATCGGCCTCCATTATACTCGAGTGGGAAATGAAACTTCTGTTTTTCTATTTATATTGCAGATCATTGTTTTAAGATTAGCACTATACTTATATTTACGAAGTTAAAGACACATCAATCGTGTCACTCGGATAACTTGAGTAAATCTCCCATGTGCAAACTGTAAAGACGGAGAGAAAGCACAAATAGCTTACATATGTAACTGAACCACTCTACGATTTAGTTGAGTACATCTTTGAGAATACTATTTGAGACTCTACATCACAATAGTTATGTTATCAGAGGTCACATGTACGAGTATGTGTATGTCGGTGTCAAACTAATTCTAAAACTTAATTTTCTATATGTCCACTTTTTTATTTTTAGATATACTCCGTGGTGCCATGTTACCAGTTTGGCTCGGCATGAAGAATTATAAGAATTTTAATTGATTATTACTTGATATTTGATTTTAATAATGTCAAAGTACTTATCGAGTTTCTCAAAAATTATTCTATATGTTTTGACGCAGTAACCTTGCTGTAGCGAAAGGGAGCGCGTAGTTTTAAATAGCCGTATTATTCATTGTGCTTTGACACTTCTCATTTGGGGTCACAAAAAATCTAAGGTCATGAAAATAAAATAAAAAAACATATCACAAATAAAAAAATATGTCGGTGGATCAGAGTATCAAGTACTTGATTATTCGTTTGGATTTAGTCATTGGGTTTAATTAGAACAGAACCTACACCGGTGCGCAAGCGCCGAGTAGCGAGTAGCGGCAACAGAGAATTTGCACGGCGGGATTCCCCGCGCCCACACGCACACTGGCGCACTCGCGCACTCGACACGCGTCATTAATGTCGCAGGCAAACTCAACACTACAGTATTTATAATGCAGACTATATTTTACATTTATGTAAAAATATTACATTTCCTCCAGTGGAACCCTCGCCTTATATTAATTTATTAATAACCTTATTACTCATCTATCATTGTATCAGAAGGATGTATAAGTTATCTAACATTATGTGTAGATTAATAACAAAAGTTGCCATTGATTAGATAATTTTGATGTTTTATTTTGTCATTTATCAAATTGGCTGATTACGATAAATATTGAGCGCGTAATTATATTCGCTAAATACATATATTATTATTAACTATAATGGTATGGCCTTATTTTAATATTCTAAGCTATACAACTAATTTCCAATGACGTTAATTTAGAATGTAATAAAGTAATCAGGTGTATGATTACTGTTATTGTCTTTAGACGGCTGACATTCGCAACTTGTGCAAAAAACATACTTTTTACGTAACGCTTCGCCACACCTTCTTGACGTTTCAAGAACTAGTTTAACATCGACCGAGTTTTGTAATGACTAGTTTCCGAATATATCGGCAACATCGTGTGACGTCAGTACGAGCGCTGTTCACACACAGCTCACAGCTCACATGAGAAAAATTAAGTAAATATTATGCTATTATCTGGCATGTAGATTGAAATTAAAAGCAATCTTCTGAGTCAGATGAACTGTCGACGGCAGTGATTCATCGCTATCGAGTCGTGACATTTTATAAATATTCGAGTTACTCTACCGTTTTACGCAGTACAAAGAAATTACATTGCAACTATTCCTTTACTTGATTCCAGTATTTATACGAATCTTAAATGTTCATACTAATTCAATGTTTGTGATACATTGTGCAAAAAAATATTATTACACGTAGCCAATATTTTGATATCAATTACGGGTATTCTTTATTTTTTGTTGTCGTTATAACATATCTTTACACAGATCAAGATATAAACCCAGTTTATCGCAATTAAACTACTGAGAGCGTGCGAAAAGGACAGCATGAGGATAACGTGAAAATAAATTATACTACGAGCACATCGCGCATAGCAAACTCACCCGTAACTACATGACACAGAGTTCAAAGTTGTATACATGCAATTTGCACGATCGTAGTGTCCAGTTTTGTTGTAGGCGGTACTAAGAAAAGCGTATGCGACTTTCCATTGATTTTCTTTTTATTATTGGATTATTTAATTGACGCCTACTACATCTATGATGGTGAAGTGGTTTTGAAAGTAGCGCGGATTGTTGCGCAGTGCTGACGATAATGCGTTTGTGAAACTAGAAAGGCGGTTATATTTATGACTTACAAATCTGAGATATCGTCGGTAGCTAAAGATGCATCATAATCGAATATTACGAAAGCAGTCTATGACGTAATTTGATCTCTGAACTGTCTACAAAAATTAGCCACATTTTCATCGCGTGACACTTTCGTTATTGAATCATTAGGGGGTTGTTTATGCCATTTAACTACGAATAACAAAAAAAAAAATAATTTTAACGATGACGACCAAATGAAATACTAATTTCTGCACAATTATTATATTAAAAAACTTAATTATTTTATTGTGTCGACGACGTCTGACCCATGTACCTAAGAACCGAATATTTGTAAAAAATGCTTCACATCACATCACTATACATCCCCACCGGGGGGCTCGGAGCCTGCCCTAAGAAACAGGTGACTAGGCCATAGTCAACCACGCTGGCCAAGTGCGGGTTGGTTGACTTCACACATATCTTTGAATTTCTTCTCCGATATGTGCAGGTTGCATCACGATGTTTTCCTTCACCGTAAGAACGTCGGGTAAATTATGTACATATGAAATTCGAAAAAACGAAAATCACATTGGTACATGGCGGGTTTCGAACTCAAGACCTGTAGATAACCCCTGAGCCGCCGACGCTCCCGTAAAAAAGCTTGGCAAGTTATAATTTGCCAAACACGCAAAATAGATCGTTTAGTGGAGTTTTTACAATAATTTGAATAATTTATGTTAAAGAAATTCTTTGTTGTGTTCAATCAATCTGATGGCTATAAAGTAGTTTTTAGCAACTTGAGTTTTATAATTCTTCGTTCTAACGGTAAACTAAAAGCTCCGGAAGGGCTGCTGAACTTTTTCAAAGCTTTTACTACACTTGCTTCTTGTACCAAATAAAAAATCCACATGCGGTTGATTACTCGAAGTAAAACAATCGTGGAGAGCGTGCCTCCTTGCTGATTCAACTAGTAAATTACACCAATCAAATAAGGTTTTTTTTTACAAAATTCTAGTTTTTAAAATTAACTCAGACTTTGTTATGCAAATTGCATGCAAAAAATAAGATATTGTTTTCGAGCTCGCAAAAGATTAAAGTGTTGCCTGTAGTGCTGAGAATATAAAAAAAACAATATTTCCTGCGAATATTATTTAAGGAGGTGTGTGAGGCGGAGTCAAGTCGCCAGCGCCGCTCCGGCCGGTGGTGGGGTGTCTGCCACCAGGTACACCCATGACGATCTTTTCATTTTGTTTTAAAACAAAAAATAACTCTAAAACTATGCAGTTGGGTTCATTTTTGTTTGTGGTTCTAGCATCTATGAAATCAAAAGTTGAATATATTATTCGTGTGCGAAAATAATCGGTTAATATTCTGCATAAATATTCATGACTATTTTTTATAACTATTTATTTTAATTTATACAAACGTCTGCAGACTTTGATGTTATTGCTAACTCGTGTGTCAGAGTCAGAGTACAGCTTGTATTGGAAGAGATCATGATCAACAACGCAACACTATTAAGTTACCTTGCGTAGTTTATGCTAATACGAAACGCTTCTGACGTCACATTTTACTATTTTTCTGATATCTAAAGGTCGTTTGAATTAAAGATTTAGACGAATGGTTCGTCTGATGACGTCTGTATGTTTATTTTCAAATATATCGACCACGATCAAGATTTAAGAAGTGGTCTAACAGGCTGTGATGACGCAGGTCCACAACTCCGTTTGGTGGATCCCGCACGTGTAAAAGAACGAGACGCTTCGTTACACGTGAACTTTTTTGTATCCGTAAAATATAAATTATCAAATGATAACCAGAAAATAATTAAATTAAAATGATTGTCTATTTTGATTTCGACGTCGTCATTTCAGTATGTATTTATAAAGGTTTTTTGTTACGTTTTAGACAAGAACAGGATAATACATTCCTCGATTTTACTTAGTCGGTTACTTAAATTAAATTTAAAAACTTCTGAAATGGCGCAGGTGCACATCGTTATGGTATGGCGTAAATATCCGAACGGCTTGATTTATTACAATACTCATTACTACTAGGTATGAAGTTTTCATCGTTAATTTAAATACATTAAGAAATAAAATTACCGAGATCGAGCATCTTAATTGAAATCGATAAACCATATGTTTTTGTAACAAAACGTCGTCCTTAAATTACCTTAAAGGTATACTGACCTACAACTGACCTAAATTGTTATTCCCTCATATTTTAAATTCCTCCAATGCCGATACACCTTCTGATAACCTACATTACGTCTTTTTAATTTTTGGCGCCAATAAAGTGCAATACAAAAGGTTAAAAGTAATGCAGCTTAATCCACGCACAAATCTCTGAGATCCAAGGTTAAGTGATGTTTGAAGGATATTTAAGTGACAATAAAATAATCGATGCATTTAACGTGACAACGCAACACACAAAGGGTGTCAAGGGTCTCTCCTATTTTGGATTTCAGAACAAATTTGCGAAGTGTCACGGAGCCTCTTTGCATATAAAACTCGTGCTGACCCCAAAATAAGATTTGTTGACGCTCGCCGTGCGGTTACTTGACTTCAATAACTTTCCAGAATATGTGACCAAGTATTAATTTTTTTTTTCACAAAAAAAAGAACCAATGTAATATTTACTATGATTAATTCTAACTGTATAACAAATTGCATATGTAGGTACCGAACACATTCTTTTGTATTAAAGTTCATTTAATTAAGATCGTGCGCACACCTGAAACTAAACTATCGCACAACTGTTTAGTCTCGCTTTGGTAGGAACCAAATAGGAATGAGCTGAGAGGTGCGCACACTACTCGATTTTTAGTAGTGCAACTAAACAGTTGAATTGGCTGCGAAACAATCGACAATCGCACAACAATTGTCCAATAGTTTAGGCAAAGGTGTGGGTTCGCTCTTAATATTTGAATTCCTCCGCATTAAAAATACGAGTATCTGTCTTCCATTGGCTATTCGATGAACAGTTTGTTGCAAGAAACTCTGTGCAGTTATCTCTTTAAAAGGCAAAACGTCTGTTATATGCAAATAAGGTGATTTAATTCCACATTCATACGAGTTGGCTAAGAGTTGGATGACAAGCGACTTGGCGGCGGCTCGCGGCTGATTTACTACCCAGTGCGGTTTCACGGATGCAATGTTACTGATGGAATTCATAGCTTTTATTATCCTCTAGCGTCGGTGGTGCAGGTGTAATAGTTTTATTGTACCTCACTCTACACATACAGGTTCGATCCCCGCTGTGTAAGAATGTGTTTACCTGATTGTTACGGTGAGGGAAAACATCGTGATGCTGCACATATCGGCGAAGAAATTCAAAGATATGTGTGAAGTCAAGCCGCACTTGGCCAGCGTGGACTATGACGTACTCATCCCTAACTTGTCTTAGTTTCGAGCCCCGTATGCGCATAAGGAAATTAAAAAATTCTATATAACTTGAATTTTTAGCATGAATCCTGATTAATTGTAATTTTTTCCTGCTAGAAGGACCAAAACCAAATACTTCCGTGAGCGATGCTTTTTTTAAATTCATGAAACATAACAGTTTATGTTTCTTTGTACTGTGACGTAAATGCAAAGTTGTCTTCTAGAGTATACATGCACGTCACTACAAAGGCCTTTTAGTGTAAGTTACGAATATTTTATACAGCGCAACACTTTGAGTGTAGATTTTGTTATACGATTAGTAAGTTAAAGCAAAACATGAATGTTAAGTTGGCTCCGTCAAGTTAAAATGTATCCATAACTTCCGACCAAAATGTTGGTCATCCTACGCGTTTGTTTATCTCCGAGAGCTTCTTGAAATACCTGGAAAGCATTAATTCGCACGTGCCTTGAATACGTAAAAAACAGTTTTGTTTTCCGTATCGCCGTTTAGGGTATTTGCACTTTGGTGCCAATGTCTTAGGGTATAATTTTTATTGACAGTCGAAGGCTGTGTGCAATCGAGTGCCAATTAAGGACAACATACAGGAGACGGGGCGGGAATGACATAATGTTTATTTTGAAAAATAACCTTTACGTGCGCTTTTTCGTGTTGTGTATTGTATGCTGCAAGGATAGATTATCTTTATAATCATAATTATCACAATTTGCGTCCATAAATAAAGCGCACCTTATGTTATAACTAGGTACAGAAACGCAGAAGTCGACCATGACTTTACTAAGAAACAATACCTAAGTCGTGTGGCGTCAGAACAATACGTCAATATACTGTATACATAACATTTATGTACATAGATGATGTATTTCGTAATAAAATAGGTGATTTTCATTGTCTCAATGTCTACAAGCGCGTGCTTTTTGTAGACATATATTGTCTTTAATGTTTGGTGCTAAATCTTATGCTTAAAACGAAATCATCTCAGCTTTTATTCATTCTTCTATGAACTGTTTTATAATAATCACATTTAGAAGCTATACTAAAACCTGTTTAGATTAATGTCTAGACTGGTGAAAGCAACAAGATACGATGCAAGTCTCACGACTAACAACTTCTACGTAACAATAACGTAAAAAGATCACGAGAAAGTTATTTGACTATAGATTAGAAAATTTAGAACCAGAGTTGGGCTCTTTACTCTTAATTTACCTCACAAAAGAAATTAAACCAATCAACGGATCCTTAGAAAGCCATAATTATAGGGGAATGTGACTGTCATATGTTTTGTATTTGAAATACAAACATGAACTTCCAAGACAGTGAGTTCTGCAACATCGCAAGAACTGGCTTAGCTTAAACAGTGACACAGTGTGTTAGCTCCAGTACCTTGGTGACTGATAAGAAATCGTTATCATTTACATCACTATCGTAACGACATGACAGCTGATAATAGTTCAAAATAGTTAAAAGTTCGCGTCACTTCCTTATTTATGTTGCCAAGGAAATTACTGCCACTATTATTCTGTGTATCGTAGCGACAGATGGCCTAACCACCAACAAATACTTATAGAAACGTAGGCAATAATGTTTTTGTAGTCAAAAAGTATTATTTTTTGGTGTCTTAAAATTTCGTTCCAAATGTCACAGATCAAATAGGTAGACTATTTGATCTGTGACATTTGTCCAGATTAAATTACATAATTGCTTATAATATCAAACCGCACGCGCACGGTACTTACCCTTTCCCAAGACAAATGAATGATTCTAAATAGAAGTTTATTTATTTATTTATATAAGTATAAGATAATTAATATTATATGCATGTACAATTTAAGATAGGAGAGGCATATCACAAACAGAATATTATTAAGCCTTTTTCATAAATGCTGGATAATCTGCGTGTCTGTGTGTCGCGAAAATTTCACATACCTAATGTATTTTATTTACTTAAAAACAAGAAAAATCGAGCTTCGTGACGAATAAGTAAATAATGTTTATGTCATGTGTGCTGGCGATAAGAATTCTTACAATTATGCATCAGACCTGAATCTTAGCAAAATTGTATACGCACATATAAAATGTATAATATATTGGACAAATCAAAAGATGACTTTAAAACGTGATATAACTGAAAAGGAGGCTACAGAAGACTTGCGTAAACTACTCCAGCTTTGTTAAAAATGTTAAAATAACTCTTTACTTAAACATAACAATTTATTGCGCTTTAACCTTATTAAAATGCATACATGAAGGTAATGTGCCATTTAAGTGTTAACAACAGCATATTTGTTAACACGAACAGTTACTTAAGGTTCAAGGTACCTCATCAAAAAATGCATTACAATATCTTGACATCCATGTCAGAGATTTCGCGAGGGGCCAGCGGGCGGTTGTCAGAGGAAACAGGTTTAGTGCTCGTCAAAGGTTGAGTCACCCTTAGTAGGTGACTGCTTGTTATTACTTGTAATATAAACTATAATCAAACACGTCCCTTCCCTTTACACAGATGTAGTCCAAATACACAATTTAATTATTAAGCATTATTAAATTTCGATAAACGGACTTGAAATTAAAGATGTGATTGTCTCCACGCATGGTGTTAGCACGGTACCTTGAGACCTAATAACTCCGGACTTGTGATAGATCCCGAGACTTTCAGTGATGGACATGGGGTTCTTTAAATCGCACTAATAAATCCCTTGATCTGTCAAGAAATTACTGTAATCTTGTATAGGTTTTTATGAATATTTTATATGACTGACATATTGCATTTTCGAGTTGTCAACACCGCAGCACAGTCTTGTGTAAAATGTGTCCACGTTAACGACACGTACATTTGCAAACTCACGTAGTCGCACTCGTCCATTGTAATCACTCCTATACTGGATTTGTTTGGTAAATTGTTTCTTATACTTTATTACAAAGTTTATGTTTACGATAAGATTTTATTGTTTAATTTTGTATTAAAGTAAAATTCTGTGAACACCAAGTAAATATTTTAAATAGAACAACTAATTATCTTTCATATTGACCCCTACCATTTTTATTAATACAAGTCAATTTTGTTGTTGTGAAATAGGCTGTACTTTATCGCTGCACTAATCTAATACAAATGTCGATAATGTTACGATAGTTTCTGTCAAACTTTTGTGCGATGTCCTCTGATTATGTTAAAGTGATTCGTTAATGGTCTTTAAATGAATGGAGCATCTTCCCAAGGGTGTCGTGTTGAATATAAAGGTGAGTGCACATTAGAGCGTTGTGAATGCAGATCACGTCTGCCCCTTGGCCCAGCTGATGCGCGATAGTCGGCGAGGCAAGGCCGGCGCGGCCGCACGCGCAACGCGCAACGCATCCAAATCCCCATGAATCACAGGCCACTGCTGGAAGGTCAACGATGTTGTATCAAGGGTCCGTACGCGCCTCACATCGGTGAACGACTTGGGCTTGAGGCCAACGAAGCCACCACTAATACTTTATGTGATCAGATCAGCTTGTCGCATTCTGTCATAAACAGTTGTACTTATTAATTACCTTAACTTGATAAAGTATGAATTGTAGATAGCTCAAAGCTTTAGATTGTAAGGTGCGGATATGATATGGCAATTGTTTCTTTATTGTAACTTATACCCAACTTAAAATGACAAAAGAAAATATTGTTTTGATTATTGTTATATATGTTATATTACACAAACAAAGTGGAAATATCCACTAAAACTTTGAAATGCTATACTAAAATTCTAGTTATTATTCTCTATGACGTTGAATATGTTTTTAGATCAAATTGTAAATTCTATAATCATTTGACACAAGGTTTGTTTTTATTGTTTTACGCTTGCATTGTACATGCTGTGTAGCGACCTCTGCCTCTGGCGGTCGTTACTGCGGGTAGCACTAAAGGACGCAGCGAGGAGTTACTGTAAGCTAACGAGCTAGAGTAAACAACAGTTGTTGCCCGCGGGTTTATCCGAATTGTCAATGATAATGAGGTCACAAAATTGTAAATATCATAGAAATGATCAAGTATTCAAAATTATTACGTTTGTTTGTATGTTTGCCGGATGATACGCAGCCTAGCAAGAAATGCGCATAGACTTTAAAGTGGAAACCGATGTCATTATATTATTGTATTTTAGTGCTGGCACCGATGTGCAGAAAGCGGTCATGACTGTAATGGCCTCCGTGACTACTGGCTTAAGGTCTTTGAACACAAGACGTCACCAATCAGCCAATGACTTTCTTTGTTCCGTCGGAGTTACGTGGCTTAACGACTATTTGTAAATACATATGTTTAAAGTTAATTTGCAACAACGTATTTCTTATTTCTTATTTCACTACATAATGTGTATTATGTATCAATATATTTACTTGTAAGTGATTAATTAATTGATGAATCGTATAATTTCGAAGCCAAATATAGTAGTGGCCGTGGTTCCTGTAATTAGCAAGCTTTTATTTCCATTGTCTCATTACTTACCACTAAGTTGGCGCTACTTATTCGCGTGCCGTTGTAACATTGGACTGCAATGCAAACTATCAATTCTCACAATAAGATCGTCTGCTAAATATTTATTTACAATCCGGTTTGCCATGATAGCGATTGATCATTAATTTCATCATCTCTCATCTCGATCTAATTACACATGTACACACTCGTTACTGCTCACATCTGGAGTGTGTAATTGTAATCATTTATGAAATTTAAGCATGCATATTATTCTTCGTTTGTTATCTATGAAGATCTAAGGGTCTCCATGTGTATATTTCCGCTGAGCAGCCGCGGCCGCGATACTTCACATGTTCATAAAACTTTTACGATCGCTCGTTAATCCTTAAATGTGATATTTATTTAACTATTAATTCTCAAGTACGTTCTCTCGATTAAAAACAAATAACCATAAATATATTGAATTATAGTTTATAAAGAAAATATATATTTTGATATAATATTTTCTTGGAAATCATATGTAAAATTAAAAACTTTTTTACTCTATTATATTTTTTTACATTCTGTATTTATAAAAACAAATTTATGAGAATATTCTGCGTCATATAAATAAATAACTTATTATACTAAGCGTTTTTATTTTCTAAATAATCCGAAAAATAAGTAAGAGTTCACCAGTGGGATGACCTGTCATATCTACTTTGAACGCGTGTTCATAATATTGTGTTAATATAGATTCTCTTATAAAACCTTTATTTTTACTAATCCATTTACTGTATTTCTCAGTAAGCGTATGAGCAGATTATTGTGAATTGTGTCAGTATGGTCGGCTGTGACTGGCTCAGTCTGGCCGCGTCAACATGTGCGCCTTGACTCCGACACAATTATCTGGACATTTTGCATCAGAACTTGACACGATTATTGAATACCAGTTACCATTACGTTTGCGCGCATCTATATAAGTACGTCTATCTGAGAATTTATTTAATGACCGGCAAATTATATAAAGGAATATGTTATTAGTTATTCCAAGATTTGCTTTGAGCGCTAACGCGCATTGCATGCGTTTTATCTAGTACAAAACAATGAAAATACTATATTTAAAGGATATTATTTTTTAAACAAAATACAGAATAAATCTAAACAGACGGTTCATAGTCACCCTAGAGTATGGTTGATGACTCAATTCGTGCAATTTTTACGTAAACTTTTAATTAGTTTAGCATTGTAGATATTCGTGATCTTAAACATTTAAACAAGTGCAAAAGACCGCGAAATAAACATATTTATTTAAGACTAGCTGTTCGCGTGCGGCTTCATCCGCGTGAAATTATAAAAACTTTATTTTATTATTTACATTTGTCAAATTATCAATTGCAAATGTCAAAATGACATGACATGATGACAAACCATGGCAATCTTGCTTTCTTTATGTTGGCAGCAACTTATGGTCTCTTTCCCACATTAGGGTTTTTATCCAAAATGTTTACCCCTAAGTTTAATGGCGTGAAAATATATAGCCTAAAGCATGACGTAAGTGTAGGTCTTTTTATTAAAAAAAGAATTATTCAAAAATATTCTGTGATTGCTGACGTCTCAGGCAACAAAGAAGTGTGTGTTTACGCTTTATTATATTAGTATAGATATAGATAATCAATGATAATAAAGTGTAACTTGTTATTGTTGCAATTATTTCTTTTGTATTGACATCGGTAAGGACTATCGGTGAGGACAACCTCGATTGCGTCGGGAACCTTGAATGCGAAATAAAACACGAAAGAAATTGTTTCTGTAATCAATAGAAAATTGAGCAATAACTGTCTGTGTGCGGTAGATGAGTCTATAAATATCTACGATTAGCTCGACATCGACTGGCACTGGTGTTATCGAGGTTGAATGCAAGCGGGGTTGTTAGGCGATAACGCTGTACTCACTGTACTGACTGTGCGTCTTGTGTAACCTATAGTTTTGTTCACTTACTAGTCTATGATTTATTTGAGATTATCTTTCGCTTATTTGTACAATAATTCCAATAAATACTAACTGTGTAAGACATACCTGAACTATACAAAAACCTTATAAAGCAGAATGTTTTTTTTTTAAACGAATAAAACTTAAAACTCCTCGAATTATTTTAAAAATTCTTTGACCGAGCGAATGCTACATTATAACAGAGTAACATAGTATATAATTTTATATTAAAATGTTAAAACATATATTTAACATTGAATTTGTTTGTCGCAGGTTCGTGAAGCCGGACGAGGTGGCCAAGCTGTGGGGCACTATGAAGCAGAACGACAACATGACATTCGAGAAGTTCAGCCGCGCTATGCGCTACCACTACCGCCAGTCGGTGCTCGTGTCCGTGCCCACCGCGCGGCTCGTCTACCAGTTCGGTCACAAAGGGCCTGACTTCACTACAGACAACCCTAACTTCATCAAAGTCAAGTCCGAGTTCGACGTCCATGACATGTCACTGCACTAGTCGGTGTTGTGTATTGTAGGCTTAATAATATCTGATGATGCTCAGAGGGAACGAGTTATGCTGAAGTGTGTCTCCGAGGAGATGTTGGAATGAAGTATTGTTATAGCTCAATTAACTAGCAACGATGTTTTCAATGTGTATGTAAATGTATTGAAATTGAAAGAAATTAGTGTAAGGCTCAGTATTGAGTATCGGAGCGCGGTAAGGCTAAGTATGGAAATGGTTAAGGATTCGATATATGTGTGGCAATGTTGGTTGTTGGTTGTCGGCACACTCGACGTGCGTTGTGCGATGGTTGTGTGCGCGGGGCGGGGG
>LD688945.1:159328-175112 GCA_003118335.3 Papilio memnon
TATCCGCCGAAGTGTCCATATTATTTTTTTAAGTGATTTCTATTGTATTTTTCCGATGGCTTTATGAAGTCGCGTCGCGTCGTCGAGGTGTTTCGAACTTTTAAAGGTTGTTTAGATCTTACAAATTTTGATATAATATTTTTGATGTTTAATTGTTGTTACCGTTAGTGATAAGTGTCGTATGAGTACATACGAGTACATACGAGTACATACGAGTACGTGTTAGAGCGTACGCTGGAACAAACTCCATACATTCCGATAGAGGTTAAGTAATCGCTAGTTTAGGTGGAGAAGCTCGAGTTGCCATACTTACTGATCGTTTATAATTTATATTGTACTTAATTTCGAATTTATCTTTACCATTTCCATCTATCAAAGTTGATATTTTATCACGATTCATTAGAGTATATTTTTATATAGTTATTAATAAATTCTTTCTCAGTGTTAAATTAATTGTTAGTATTAAGATAATGTTATGTGAAGTTACTCGTATTGGCGCGATGTGCAATAAGTTAAGTGACACGAGACAAGATCTGCAGGCCAAAGATTAAGTTGTAGAAGTCGGTTGAGGTTAAAGAAAATTGTGTTGCGACAATCTTATTGTACCGAGAATTAGAATTAAGTTTATGACTCTCAGGCATTTGCTGTGATCTAAAATAGTACATGAATCATTTTCATTGCGTTTGTCTTCATAACTGCGCTTTTTTGTTAAGAATACAAGCGGAGACAGGTGGATGATGTTTAACATTTTTATTTAAGTACAAGAACTAGATGTAAAGTTGTAAAATTTGAACATATATTTCATGCCTTTCAATGAGTTTCAAAGGTCCATTTTAATAATTTTCTATTCGTTTTAGTTATAATAACAGTGTATCGTCTTAGGCGCTATTTTTTGCGTCTCACAAAAAGTCAATTGTATACAGGATTAAAAAAGAAACTTGCAGTACAAAGTCTGTGTCTTATTGTATTTGTTATATGAAGACTCACGTCTGTCTGCGGACTGCGGAACGTGTTTTGATAAAGTTTTACATAGTTGCTGTATATGTGCAATACATAATGTTCGATATCTAGTCCAAATATCACAACAAAATATATTTACACGGCTTTGTTTTCGATTTACAATTGTTTAAAAAAAATTACAATCATAGTCATCGAAGTAAAGTGAAATCATTCGATTCAATGGTTAGCCACATCGTACGTCACAGGGTTGCGATGTCACAGTTGTGTTCATATAAAAGCCCAGTTTATTCACCCAGTGACACAGCACGGCACCGTGATTCACGGCTTTCCAACTACACACGACATACTACCAGTTCTGACTGAACATCCATCTATTGTTTTTATTACCAAACTACGATGATAAGCGCTCGGACAACGGCCAATTGTTGACTTATAAGACAAAACAACGCATATACGTAAGGTTTAGGCAGATATTAACTGCTATTTATAGAGTTATTTATGAAAATATTCATAAAACTCGTTATTAAAATAAGCGTTCCGTTTTACAAATATTATTGTAAAATCGTTCGTTTCAAAGTTGTGTTTATCTTAGACAAGATTTGGTGCAAAATATATTTACATTTTATTTGTTTGTTTAAAAGATATTATAGATTATATTTATTTCAATAAGTACACGTAAAGTCTGTTTCGTTTCCAGTATATTTGTTTAGTTTATTTGATGTCGTCTAGAGACGAGTCCTAAAGTTTACTTGACATAGTGTAAGTCAGACGGCGACCAATGTGCAATTGAAGAGAATTTTATGTTTACTGATTGTTCCACGTTATTGATGACGAATACACGAATTATGAATGTGACATTTTGTTTTATTCTATTCTAACCTCGTAATATATTTCACTACCATTCCTACTGCCACCTTTCATCTGTACTGCAGTTGAGTACGACAAGTGTCTCACAAATAATATTTACCTGAAATTTTACGCGTTCCTCTAATTAAATGATATTTTGCAGTTGGTTCCATTCCAACTTAATTACAATGTTTGAAGCATAACTTGATCAAATAAAACTAGTTGCTAGGCGATAAAAACTTTACTTACCAGGATAATGAAAAATATTTTTCTCATTGTGATGAGAACTTTCAAGTTCAGTTTTACGAATTTAAAAAGTAATGTTAGTATCATATGAGCTTTCCTAAAAAAAGTTCAAGCATCGCATGAGTATTATCTAAATCTTTGAAATTATCCCGATACGGCTATCTTAATATAGGAAAGAACACGTTAGACCTACAAGTACAACAAATGAAATTTATTTATTATTCATTCTCTTAACATAAGTGGAAATGCGTCTTCGACGTCGACATAGTCGTTAAACCTTTAAATATTGACATTCCTCTATTTACTTAATATCGGCGTTTGATTGAAATTGTTTGTTATTTGACAATTCTTTAAAGCCCAAAAAGAACATAAATAACATAATAGGTTTTAAGGTTTTAAACACTACTGCCATCTGTAGTTATTTCATCATTCGATTTTATTCATTAATGTCATTCTGAGTTTTTGAACAAATATTATTACAGCGACATCTAGTTTTCCGTGAAGTGTTCAAAAAAATAATAAAATAAAAATCGCTAAAAATCTTTGAAGTTTTTTCACAAGTGGTCACAAGATGGCAGTAATTAGTACTAATATAAACAGAGATAATGTTTATTTAAATAACTTTATTTCACAGTTTTTACTTATTAAAAAATAAAAAAATGTAAGTAAACATAAGAGTTGACATATTTATTACAGACTCGTTCTCTTGTTCACTCCCTGAGCGTGAACTTCAGCCAATGTCCACCTTTCAGTCTGATGTTGAACGTATCTGGGGATAATTTAGCCGGGATGCAGGTCTTCTCACACGTGGAGACCTGCACGTGCAGAAGCAGTTGGTACAGCAACACCTTCACCTCACACAGAGCGAATCTAGAACCTGGATACAAAGAATTCATAATTGTACGCTACGGCATGTCTTTCGGTAATCTGTAGCAATCGAATGAAGTAAAAATATTAACCGATACAGTTCCTGGGACCGAGACCGAAGGGCATGTAGGTGAATGGCTTGATGAGGTGCCTCCGCTCTTCAGAGAAGCGCTCCGGGTCGAAGTGGAGAGGTCGTGGGTGGTAGGCGGGGTCGCGGTGAATAGACCACGCCGGGATCATGATCGACTCGCCTTTCCGCACCTAAGACATGTTTCTTACACTGTGACCGTTGACGTTTAAAAAAAATAATAGCAAAACTGAGTTGTAAACTGCTTTAAAAGTAATAAGTATTATATATTCAACTTAATATTTCCATGAAAAAGACTTACCACGTAGTCAAGAGTACAATTTTTATTCGCTTTTCCTAAGCTGTAATCTTTGACACAAAGTCTGTCCAATGCTAAAGCGGGAGGCCACAGTCTGAGCACCTCTGAAACAAACAAATATCCATAGGGGTTATGAAACCAAGAATCTTATTCTATTTCTTTGTTCCTTCTGTAAGTAGCGTTTTATGTCGTTAACTAACCAGACAGGACCATGTCCAGATATGTCATACTCTGTATGGAGGTGTAATCGATCGCTCCTTTGTTCTTGTCGTCATATTCGCGTATCTCCTGGTGCAGCCGCTCTTGTACGTCAGGGTGCAGCGCCATCTCGTGTAGCGCAAACGACATCGCCGCAGAGATCGCCTCGAAGCCCGCAATGAAGAAAAGCACCGCTTGTGCCACCAGATCACTGTCGGACCACACTAAAATGCAATCATGTTATTAACATTTATCAAAACGCGACTCTGCACAAAAAAGTTCGCTTCAACCTCACTACCGCTTGGTGGACAAGGAAATCAGTAAATTAAAGAAATATAAGCCGAATGATTAAATATGCGAGTACTTACCACGGTCAATATTTTTCTTGCCAACAGAAGATTCCTCGACAGTAGCAAAGCCTGCATCTGTGTCAGCGGCGGATTTTTCTTCGTGTATCAAACGACCTAAACAATTTGATAGCATTATAATTGGAATTGACTTACACAATGGTTGCGCGAATGAAAACTAGATGGCGCTGACTGATTATCGGAATGAATTCACATTTGTAGTTCGTTACCTTTCTTGGCTTCCATTAGCAGATGTATCATGTCAGGTCGGACTATCTGCTTGGCTTCGCGATCACTCATAGTGCCCAGTACCAGATTTAGGAAGAAGTTTTTTATTGCCGGCGTGAATAGACTCACACGAAGAACCTGAAAAATATATTCATCATCAATGAGTTACATTTGTATTTTTGCTATTTATATTTAACTAGTCGATATCTGATATCTAATATTAGAAATACGAAAGAAAGAGATTCGAGTTTATATGGATGGATGGATGTTTGTTAGAGTTTGTAGACTCACCTGCTGAACAATTACGATGAAATTTGGCACATGTGCAGAGGATAGTCTGGAAGAACACATAGCCTACTCACTTTTGTTTTTCTAATTACGCGGACTGAGTCGCGGCCAAAGCTAGTTTGTCATGTGGAAAGAAATCGAGTAAAGTTAAGATTGTGTGACTGACCTTTGAAATATTAGGCCAAGAAATAAGCAACAGAAACTTGAGCAACTGATTGAAGTCGAACGTAGAAGCGACTTTGCCCATCTTATAGAATTCATTGTCTCTGTTCGTGTGTGAGTCCACTTTCAGACCGAAAGCGCAGGAGGCGATGACGTCATTCGCATATCGAGTGGTCAAGTCCTTGCAGTCGACGTCGATAGAGTTATCTGAAATAAATTTAAAATAATTTTAGCTGACAAGAAAAAACTTTCTCATCTCTCTCTAGAGAGCATAATGAAAATAATAGTATCTTACTTATATAATTGATCAGTTTCTTTTCAAATTGATACAATTTACCTCTAGAGTTTTTCATTTTGACCCTCAAGGATTCCATCATCTTCTCTCCAACTTCGACCATAAAGGGCACCATGAGTCGCATCTTGGAGCTGGTGAAGGCGGGGCTTAACGTCGACCGCATGTCTTTCCATTCCTGACCTGTTTACATAAAGCCTTAACTGCGAACATATTGATGTTAAACCTATTTTGCATGTATGGTCTGTCTCGTAGCAAAGTGCATTGCGCAATTACTTAGTAATAGCTAGCTTGCGTCATTTATACTTTAAATAAACTAAATATGCATATTTAGATATCGTACACTGCAGCAATTCTTATTATTCTCACTATGAGTATACTATTATAGTAAACTGCGAGAAAAATAATTAAAGAGAGTGTAAAAACAGAATCTCCAAGTGCAAATCAACTTACCTCTCAAAGCGAACAGATTCCGTCCAAAGAAAGGGTCGAGTTGCTCATCGACGAAGGCGCGGTGGTCGAGGAAGAACTCGAAGTCCCTCACTGCTATCTTCTTTATCAACTCGATGTCCTTGATCATCACCATCGGGTTCAAGAACTCGTATCTGCCTACGAATCTGCATGAAATAATATGATGTTACTTTTTGTAATCTAATGCTTCTATGATCGCCAGTGTGGGGGTTACTGGCTCTTATTCTATTAATATAAGGAACTAATTAACAACTATTAACCCCAAACCAATCCAATACCAAAACATTTGGTAGTCGTAAATGTTCATATCACAAAGACAACGCATGTTAAAAATGAAATGGTCTATGATACTATTGTGTAAAACATTAAACTAAACCTGTCATCAGGGAAAGCGTCATATAGCTTCTCAATGCTGTCTGAAAAGTGTTCCTGTCGCAAAGTTATCCTGGCCATGTTGCCGACGGGCGGCAGAGGGCGCAGCGAGCGCACGCCGTACCGACTGAACCGCGAGTACACCTGCCGGAAGTACAGCCACGCCGCGCAACCAGCTGTCACCACCCAGACCACGAGCAGCAACATCTGATAGAACAAGCAGGCCACTGTCACAAGAAAGCGGCGGTATATATAGCGCAGGGGTATGCTTGATCTCCCAGTCTACTCAGTTTTTGATTTTCGAACTTCATGTGCTCATAATCCATACTAGGCCAGTTTGGTCGACGAAGGTGTGTTCTTAACTTAGGGTAGGCTGAGACTACAGATTTGGTGTCAGATGCCAGGGCTACAAGTCAGGTGTAAAGATAAATGAATGTAGAGTTAAAACCTTAACAAAGTCATGTAAAAAAAGAAAACAATAAACATGTAGGTCTTCAACCCCTATAGCACAAAGACGCTTATCAAAACATGACAAGTTGTTTCCATTGTTAACAAATTGCATTGTCATTTTGCTAACACGACCAAGTTGATAAGTTATCTAAATGTAGTAGAGAGTGTCGATAAAATGAAGAGTACTTAAAACCTAACAACTAATGGAGGAGATATAAAGTGGTTTCAATATTAGCTGCGTAGAAGATATGCTTTTTGTTAGACACGATGTTTAAAATGACAAATGAGATATTTTAACTAAATAGGCAAGAAACGTGGTTAAAAGAGCAGAAAAATACGTTATAAAATGTCCTATTTGTTCCGTGAAAAACAAAAAAAGTCGACAAAATGTACTTACTAATGGGGGAGACGACGTGGTGATTTTGGGATTCACTCAAGTGTGGCTGTTGAACACGTGGAAGCCTTGTGTACTCCCACAATACGTACAACTCTCTACATAGGGGCAAGGTTTTTGGGGCATCCGATATTAAGTAAAAAAAATCTTTTTAACAATATATTGTTAACGTTTAAACGTTATCTAGTGGATCAGTTTAAGACAAGCTAATTACATATAGAAAAGTCTACCATTCAATTATCTGGTATTATTACAGTGGTAGTGCACGCTTTAACATCTTAGCACTGTAGGGTCGGCTCGCCCGGTGCAATACCACGACCACACAGAAGACATGCGTTAAGTGGGAGCAATTCCGCGTTTCGTCTGATGAGTGTGGTGCCGGAGGCCCAACTTTAGTCCCTTTCCCGTTCCACCCTTTTCTTATAAGGAAAGGACTGGATGGGAAAGTGGATTTGACGGTGGAGGAGACGCATACGAAGGGGATATGTCCTCTTTATGTGCGTCTCCTCCTCCATCGATTTAGGGTAGTGCAACGCATCTACAATTACGGATGTCTATGGGCAGCGGTCGCTTCGCTATTTCCGCGGATTTTGGTGGCCGCTTGCTCGTTTGCCACCTTATTGTATAAAAAAAAAATCTGACCAATTGCATTTTACGTGAGAAAATGAGAGAGCTATCAAGTTGTAAGAAAAAGCTTCGGCATATAAGTTTAATTTTTCTGAATGTAATTAATTTATTTCTTACTCAATTTTCTAACCGGGGGCGATAAAAGCGCGGTTCTGTATGGAGAGTCCTGCGTGGCGGGAGTACTTGGGTGCAAGGAGTATTATGTCACCGGGTTTGTCGACATCAATTCAATTGTTTATGCTATAGGAGGTCACGATGAAACTTACATAAAAACTTACATACTCACAAAAAACTTAACCATGGTTAGTCAGTTGCGTAAAAAAGTATTTGGTAATAATGAGAGAATATCATAAAAACTCTATAATACAGAACTGGCTTGAATATGATATAGTTATATTATAATATAAAGTGTGCAGTTAGAGGTCGGATTACATTTAATTATTAGGTAAGGATCATTGTTACGTTGTTTATACTGCACGGTTCACTGCAAAATATGTAATTACATCCGCAGACGGTGTTTATAAAAATACATGAAGATATTTAAAATTATTATATTAGAGGAAGTTTGAGAATAGCCCCAGTGGTTGAGAAATTAAGGAGTAAAAGGTTAGCATGGTATGGGCATGTTATGAGAAGGGATAAATCGCATGTAACAAGAAGGACGTAAGTTATGAGTGTGGAGGTACAACGGTAGAAGTAGACCTAGAAAGAGATGTATGGATGGCCGACCCAGCGGGAGTAGGATAAGGTAGGGGAGATGTGATAAGATATTTAAAATAACATTATTAATCAACAGCACAATGCTACGGAACAAAAGCGCAGTAATCTCATCTTTCCATTACGAAAATGATAAAATGTTAACTACTTAGTAAATACATTAAAAATATAAACAAACTTGTACCTTAACAACGTATCCACATTCAGATTATTTTGGCAAAAGAAATTATGCTCCTTTTGTATCACTTGTATAACTCCACTTCAGTAAGAACTAATAATCTAAGTCCTTATGTTGCAAATGAAACGCCTCCGTAGGACCAACTTCTTATATAGACCTGATGACACTCATCTGACGTCTCTACATATACAATACACACCGTGTTTGTGTGCAACTGCACTTAATCATTATATACTGACAAGATAAAGTGGAAGATTTTGTTGCAATTGTTAACTTAGAAGCAACTTATCGAATTACAAGCCTATGAATGTAACATCATTTAAACCATTTAGTACGATTCCTAGAACAAAAGTGGCGCAGTCAACACTGGACTTGAAATTTATGGACCTTGTTCGATCCTATACGCGCTTGTTAATTCGAGACGTATAAAACTGCGGGACATTACATGTACAGTCAGGTAAGTCATTAGTCTGTGTACATAATCATAGTACACAAGGACTGATAATTTAGTATATCTTATCTGTATTGACGGAACTGCAACCTACTGGTACTGTAACTCACGAGTACTACTCTACTCCACGAGTTTCAACTATTAATTACTCTAATACATTTAAAATGCGTTTTATTTACGTTCTTAGAATACTTAGAATCTACATCATAAAATAAAGAACAATGCTAGATTGAGGAATCATTTTAAATACAAATAGGGCAAACGGCATATTAATTGACATTTGACACGAAATATTGCAAACGTTCCAGCGCCCGAAGACATGTCCAAAAATGTAATGGTATTTTAGTTTTATCGATCGAAAGCGTGAGGGTGTCAATAAGCTTGTAGAAATTATATTTGTATTGGCAATGAAATCTAAACGCTAATGACATGAAGATTTTGCTGGATGTATGGTGGTTTGGTGACCTTAGTTCAATCATTAGGTTATTAACACTAAATCAAAAATCTAACAAAAACATGAATGCTCTTTTGTTGATTATAATTGTTAAAGATTTTTTACAATACCTTGACCGTAAAATACTAAATGTACATAATTTTTTGATGGCTATTTCTCGTTAAGGTAAGGTAAATTTTGACTTTATGAGTCTTATAGTAAATATACGAGTAATTACCACTAGTTCTAATGTTTTAATCTAAGCTAAATTTTAGTCCTCTTTCTCTGGGACTTTCATGGTAGAGGATATGCATAGGAAGGGGAAATATCCTCTTTATGTTCGTCTCCTCTTCCGCTGTTAAAGGTAGGCAACGCATCTGCNTCGTCGTATGGAGCTTATTATAATTTGAATTTATAATTACAGCACTAGGACACGAGATGGCGACTTGCCGACTGATATATGTAAGTATAATACCTTTCAAAGAAAGTACCGGTGAAAGATGTTGTTCATTGTGCCCCGTCGAAATTTTATTTTTCAATACATTTATTTTTAACACTAATAATGGCACATGGCTTGCCGTGATTTTTTTCATTATATTTTCATACATTTTTAAACGATAAAATTTTATTGAATGTAATGATTTGTCTACAAAGTACTCGTAGTGAGAATTGCGAACAAGACATTACCGTTATATGTTTCAATTTGTAATTTCGCAAGTATTTTGAACAAATTATAATACAAAAATGGTAGAAGCTTGTTTTAAATTAAGTAGATGTCACTAATATTTGTATAGGTTATCTTTATATTAAGTAGTCTAATCTCGTTTATTATTATTTTTTAATTTATCTGTGTAACTGGATGTAAAAAACACGTACATAATGTGTTGTACTCGATCAGTTGCGTCGTCCGCAGCCACCGAAGTGAAACATAAATATTTTTTGTTGCTTAATTTTGACGTACATAAGCAAAATTAAAAAAAAAACAGTGAGTAGTACTATTTTATATTTGTTACTATATAAGCTGCAAATGTGTAATCATGTACTAAATTGTTCAAAGATATAATACTCCGTAGAGGGGACGTAGACGTTTAAGGTATCACGTTTTTTGTGTATTTAATGCAACGGAAATGATGCCAGTCATATAATACGTTTATATTATTTTCCTTATTCACAATTAAACAAAATTGTAACGTAAGTTTTTATCGAACAGTAACAGGTTCTCTTTGTTTTTTCTGTTTGTCATTGTTTAATTATCAACGTATAAGTATGTGTGTGAAGTTTTGATTGACCGTGAATGAGCACTTCTGACATATCATTTGAAAATATGCTAACGTTACGTTTAGTTTAATTTAATAATTTTAGAATTATTTTCTTATAAATCCAATAAACATAAGTATTTATCTTAAACTACTTCAATCTGTATAAAACTTTAGTCTCGTCTAAACAATTCATGTTTGGTCGATGATTTATCTCCAGGTTTTTGTTAAAAATGAGATATACAATGTGCGTCTGTCTGTGACAGAAAAAAATATGTCAATAATCGATAACGATGGTAGTGAGTATTGAAAAACAGAAATGTAACTAGAAATAAATATCAAGACATGTTGCTACGCTCGGCTAATACACCGTATACTCCTATGTTGAAGGTACATTGCACATTTTAATTACACTTTGCAAAAATCAACATACAATTAGGAGTAGGTGCTATGGTTTCCGCAACCCCAAGACTAGTGCGTATACGTAGGGTGAAAACAGGGAAAATATTTAATTCAATCTTACTACGACATGTCTAACCGAAGCTACTCGTACATTTGGTATTATTTTACATAAGATGCGTCACAAGTTGAACACTTAACCCTAATAGTCAATGTAATTAATAATCACATTATAATAGTCTAAACAAAAATATGGGTCGTACAAAAACAATTGTTGGCAAAACAGTAAATGTTTTTATATGATAAAAGTATGAGTCGACAAAAATCATATGACGATAAATACTTAATAATAATATGGCATGTAGATAACATTGTTTAAGATGAAAAAAAAACAAATGCTCCGAAATTACATTTAAAATCTTGTAATTTAACATTGACATTTATTTCCGAAAGGTGGATGTAGTTTCTGGGAGCGATTTCTACACTTCCATGAATTCTTAATATCATTCGTTTGTCAGATGGCGCTAGTGTTGTTGCTGTCGGCGCTCGCGGTGGCGCTTGCGCTGTACTTGCGGCGTGTGTACTCCAGGTTCAGCAGCTGCGGCGTAAAGAACCTCACCCCGCTCCCGGTCCTGGGCAACATGGCGCGCATCGCCACACGCATGGAACATTTCACAAAAAACATGCAGAGGATCTACCATCTCGGTGCTGGAGATAGGTAACATGTTTTTATAGGTTTCTTTCGACGGCTGAAATTGTATATGAAACCAAATTGTGTCGACTGCTTATCATAGAGCTTCAACAACTGTGGATTTCAATAATTTCTTTTCATTTTATAGATTTGTGGGAAAATATGAATTTCTGGATCCTGTGGTGATGATAAAGGACATCGACCTCATAAAGACAATAACTGTGAAGGACTTTGAACATTTTCTTGATCATCGCAATTTTGTTGACGAGAAAATTGACCCGTGCTTTGGAAAAAACTTGTTTTCATTAAAAGGTATTAGTGAACACTGGTCTTCAATCTACTAGAGCAGTAAATTCGTGAATTTCACCACTCACGAGCCTTTTGGTACGACGTATGTGTGCTGATTGATAATATTATTTAAAAATATTTTTTTAAATCACAATATTAGGATATGGAGGAAGGTGATGAATATTAATGACTAGGATTTATTAAAATTACATTACTTTTTCAGGCGAAGAATGGAAAGAGATGCGATCGACGCTAAGCCCAGCCTTCACCAGCTCCAAGATACGCTCGATGGTTCCGTTCATGGTCGAAACTGGAGAAAAGATGATTAACTCCCTAAGAATGAAGATAAAAAAATCTGGAAGTAGGCAATGCTTCTATTTAACTTAGATTCGAAACTTTGACTTTAGGCTGTAAATGCTGGACATCCAATAACTTATTAATGAGGTTGAAATTTTGTAGAGAATACAATCCACGTAGACTGTAAGGATTTGACGACTCGCTATGCTAATGACGTCATCGCTACTTGTGCTTTCGGCCTCCAAGTCGACTCGCACTCCGAAGAAAACAACACTTTCTACAAAAAGGGCAAGGAGGCTGCCACATTTAACTTTAAGCAACTTCTCAAGTTCTTTGCACTAACTTCTTGGCCAAAGATTTCGAAGGTAAATATATGAGTATTCAATAATGATAATTTATGTGAGTATAAGGTGCTTTTTACTCACTTATCTGATAAATGGTTGATGATCGACTGTGCTGAATTTTGAATTTTTTTTTTAAATTTGACTCCTGACAAATTAGAAAAATTACTCGTATCAATTTAAGGAACATAGAAAGAACAGGTGCCGCTAGCGTCACCTACTTCAAGTTTCCAATTTTACTCCTTATAGAAGTACTTTACGTCACAGGTGTTCCGGATAACTCTGTTCTCGGAAGAAACAAGATTTTTCTTCCGGGACCTGGTGCTGAACACAATTAGCGACCGCGAAACAAAACATATCATCAGACCTGACATGATCCATCTGCTAATGGAAGCCAAGAAAGGTATCTGAATTTACTTGTGTACTAACTGTCGTCTTCGACTTTGTCCGCGCAGAAATAATAAAAAAACTTCAACAGTACCCTATGTGTTCTTTCAGAATATATCTACAAGTAAACCAAATTTCTTCGAAATCCTTTGCGCAGTTCTGGACAAAAGTCCTGAGTAAGCCATCCATCTAAACTCTCGCATTTGACTATAATACTCGTATTAATAAGATTTGTAATAAAAACAATTACTATCATTGTACTGAAATACAAAATTATATTAGGTAAGTGAGAGAATGGAGTATTGGGATATTAATATCACCAGACCCTGATTTTACTAGTACGATGGAATCAGGATAGTCTTGCATCATTTAGTGCACTCGCTATATCTGTTAGAAATGCGTCAATATTTAAATTAAATGCATAATATTATAATTTCAATAAATTCAATTCTCACTGTCTTTAATCACTTCGGAAATATTTAAGGTAATTTAAAACACGAGGACAGGAGTGGTAAGGATACGGACGCTGGCTTCGCTACTGTCGAGGAGTCAGCTGTTGGAAGAAAGAACATTGATCGAGGTAAGTGATCGTTCGCTCGTTCCTTTGTCAGTGTTTTGTTATTCAGTGAATCGTTTTCTTTTTAAAATTACTAGGTTTATAATTTAAAAAATTTTCTTTACTTCTTATATGTAGAGCTTGCACTTTATGTTTTGTTTACTTAATCAACCGTATGTTCACTTACCGATCATCAACTTGCCCTTTTCCCCACAGAGGGTCGGCACAGTATGTGTTGCTCTTACATACATTTATATCAGCCGTCATATCTAATTCCACACCCTTCTTAAACATATCCTTTTTCACACAATCCATCCATACCTTGTTCGGTCTTCCTCTACCGTTGTAGCCATCCACATTCAATCTTAACACTTTCTGGTTTATGACCCCAGCGATATCCGGTATGTTCACTTACCATCATAATATTTCAATCCTCAAAATAGTTTCAGGCTTTTGTCGTAGTTAATAAATGTCATGTTTCAGTGTGGACGGACGATGACCTAGTGGCGCAAGTGATCTTATTCTTCATCGCGGGCTTCGACACGGTATCGACGGCTATGTCCTTCGCGCTGCACGAGCTGGCCGTCAACCCGGAGGTTCAGGAGCGGTTGTACCAAGAGATAAAGGAGTACCATCTCAAAAACAACGGCAAAATTGACTTTAACTCCATACAAGAACTGAAGTATTTGGACATGGTTGTTTCGGGTAATCTAATGTAATTGTTATGCTAAGTCGATTGCTGATAAACAATTGCAATCAATAACTAATTAGAGAAGTTTTTTTTATAAAATAGAAATGTGAACGTGTTTCTTTAGAGGTGCTGAGATTGTGGCCTCCTGGCGTGTCGATGGACAGGCAATGTGTCAAGGATTACAATTTAGGAAAATGTAATGAGAAGTCAGCAAAAGACTATGTCGTAAGTAAACTTGGTTATGTACCAAGATACTATAAGATTTTATTTTTAATATTTTTATAATGACATGAAGTTATGAACTCCTGAACTCCTGAATCTTATCTCAGTTTTTGTAATAACAAAACTTTGGTCAAGTCCGGTGATTATTTTGTTATTGTTTAGAGACGCGTTGCTTCTTTTATCTTTACTATTTAACTATTGATATTGTGAAATGTTTAAGGTGCGCAAAGGCGAGTCGATCTTAATCCCGACATGGTCCATCCACCGCGACCCCGTGTACTACCCGCGACCTCTCCACTTCGAGCCGGAGCGCTTCTCCGAGGAGCGGAAGCATCTCATCCAGCCCTTCACCTACATGCCCTTCGGCCTTGGTCCCAGAAACTGTATCGGTAATATTCTTACTTCATTCGATTGTCACAGATAAAATAAAGACACAAGCAATTGTGTGATAACTTTTATTGTATTTTATACTAGCTGTTCCCTTGCGGCTTCATCCGCGTGAAATTATAAAAACTTTATTAGACAGCAACTTATGGTCTATATCCCATATTAGCGTTTTTATCCAAAATGTTTACCCCCTAAGTTTAATGGCACGAAAATATATAGCCTAAAGACGTAAGTGTAGGGCTTTTTATTAAAAAAAAGAATTATTCAAAAATTTGCCGTAATTGCTGTCATCTTAGGCAATAAAGAAGTGTTTGTTTACGCTTTATTATATTAATATAGATTATTGTATTTGTTCAGGTTCCAGGTTCGCGCTGTGCGAGATGAAGGTGCTGCTGTACCAGTTGTTACTGAACGTGCAGCTGGCACCGTGTGAGAAGACCAGCATTCCCGTGCAGTTGGCCACCAACAACTTCAATCTTCGAATCAAAGGCGGCCACTGGGTAGACCTTAAGCTTAGGGAGTAAATAACTTCTTTGGGTTGTGAATTTTATCCTACCTATAATTGATCTTGAGAGTAAATTTAATTTGATCATTATTAATCTCATGAACTGGTTTTATCTATTGTAATTGTATTTGGAAATAAATGAAGTTAAACATACCTTTTTTTGTTAAATTGATGATTGAATGGCGCATTTACACAATATTCCCACCATTACTTATATTACAAACTAGCTGTTGCTGGCGACTTCGCCCGCGTCATATTAAAAAAATAATATAAAATACATCCTGTGTTACTCACTGATAACGTAGCTTTCGAATGGTGAAAGAAAATCTGAAATCGGCCCAGTAGTTTTTGAATTATATACATACAAAAATACAAATATAAACCTCTCTACAATGTTACGAGTAGTATACACTCGTAGATAGATGTATGGTAGGAACAGCTCGTCAGAACTTTGAGCACTTGGTACAACAACAAAGAGCGTAACGAAACAAGTTTTGCATAGAATACTATTATTTGCATGTTTATATAATAGTATTATACTATTGAAGACTCGAATAAATTATCAGGTCTAATTTGAATTACATATTATGTTATTTTTTAATCCGTAACACAAAGTACTAGACAGATTTCTGTATTATCTTAATTATTACGAGTATTACTACTGTTTTTGTGGTATCATTATGTTTTTCTAATATTTAGTAAATAATTTGTTCGTATTGTGGGAAATTAACAAATAATTTAAATAAAAAAACAAAACCTTAATAAAGCAGCAATTTGCGAAAAAATGAACAAAAAGCCAACATCACGCGGTGTTCCCAGGCGGTCACCCATCCAAGTACTGACCGCGCCCG